>CAUYRB010004605.1:0-12075 GCA_963574695.1 Propithecus perrieri | reverse complement strand
CCAGGACCCCTACCCCCACCTGCAGCCGAAGTGATTATCTTCCAGGGCCCTGGAAAGGAATGGCATCATTCCTTCAGTTATGCGCCAGAAATCTTGACATTTCCCTCTGCCATCCAACCCAATACCAAGCCCTGTCAATTTTACATCTTAAACATGTCTTCAACAAAGTCCTCCTCACTCTTCCTCTTCTCTCTCTCTCTTTCTCTCCCCACCCACCAACCTTCTTCAAGTTCTAGCAATTCTTGCCTAGAATACTGCAATAGCCTACATGGTCAACCCTAAGCCACTCTGGCATGCCCTGCAGAGGGACCTTTTCAAATACAAATCTGGGCCAGCTTGGTGGCTCACGCCTGTAATCCTAGCACTCTGGGAGGCCAAGGCAGGTGGATCCTTTGAGCTCAGGAGTTCAAGAGCAGCCTGAGCAAGAGTGAGATCCCATCTCTACTTAAAAAAAAAAAAATAGAAAGAAATTAGCTGGACAACTAAAAATATATATACAAAAAATTAGCCGAGCCTGGTGGCACATGCCTGTAGTCCCAGCTACTTGGGAGGCTGAGGCAGGAGGATTGCTTGAGCCCAGGAGTTTGAGGTTGCTGTGAGCTAGGCTGATGCCACGGCACTCTAGCCCTCTAGCCCAAGCAACAGAGTGAGACTCTGTCTCAAAAAAAAAAAAAAAATTAAAATAAAATAAAATACAAATCTCACCTAGACTCACTTCTGCTGAAAGTTTTGATTGGCTTCCTTTAATTTTTGGATAAGGACAAAACTCTTCAGTATGGCTAAGGCCCGGCTCCCTCCGGCTCCCGCTTCAACTATACCCACTCCATTCAGGTCTCTTAGCCCAGCCTTGTGTCACCATGCTTTCTTCTGCCACACAGCCTTTGCAGACATGATTCCATCTGCTTTAGAGGGCTTCCCTCCCTTCTTTGTAAAAGGCATCAGATTTCACACCAAGCTTCAGCTCATCAGAAAAGCCTTTCCCGTCCTACCTAATAACTCCTTAATGTGACCTCTAATTTGTCAGGTCACAGTTATATTTCTGCATTTGCTGATTTGATTCTTTGAAAATGTTCTTCTCTCTCTCCTTTAGACTGTAAGCTCCGGGGAAGGAAAATCCTTGTCTGCCATTGTATCTTCAGGGCCTAGCCGTGCCTGGCACATAGTAGCTCAACGAAATCTACTGAATGAGTAAATAAATAAAGCACTTTATTATATCTAAAGGCATGGCTTTGGGAGGGGAGCAAAAGGCAGGTCAATACTTGAAGCTTGTGTGTACATTTTTCAAGATGGAATAAACTTGAACAAGATCATACGCAGCCCTCAAAGAACTCAGTCTAGGCGGGGGATCGAGACGATCGTTAACTGGGGAGCAACTTCCCTCAGGAAGGACATCCACTAAAACAGACCACTGAAGGGGTCAGAAACCCCAGGGGAGGCAGGGGGCGTGTCGCCGGGGTAGCGGCCGGGGAGCGGGAGGGAAAGTAGGCCGAGGGAGCCGGCCCGGCCTGAGCCGTTTCCGCGCGTCCCCAGACTGTCCCTGCGCTCACCCAGCCCGGCCGCGGGGGCCCCTCTGGCTCGTCCCCGACCCCCACAGCCACCTCTCCCACCACGAGCCTGCCTGCGGCCCGCCTTACCCGCCCGGCAAGGCCCGGCAGCCGCTCCTGTCAGGGCGCAGAGCGTTCGAGCCCGGAACGCGGAGACAAGGCCGGCGCCGATTGGCGACGCTCCGTCACGTGACCGCAACGCTCCGCCGGCGCCAATTTCAAACAGCGGAACAAACTGAAAGCTCCGGTGCCGGACCCCACCCCCGGCCCCGGGCCGGGACCCCCTCCCCTCCCGGGATCCCCCGGGGTTCCCACCCCTCCCACACGGCCGGGGACCCGGCCGGCCCGGCGCGAGTCCCTGTCCGGGGCCCTGGCTCGGCCCCCAGGTTGGAGGAGCCCGGAGCCCGCCCTCCGAGCCACAGCCCGGCAGCGGCGGCGGCGGCTGCAGTCTGGAGGTGAGCGGGGCGCAGGAATGGAGTCCGAGGCCCGGCCCGGCCAGTGTCAGGGAGTAGGGGCTCGGGCGTCGCTTCCGCAAGTCCTCCGGGCGCGGAGGTCACGACATGTAGCAGCGGGGCCCGGGCCACGAGTGGAGATTTGGGGCCACACGGGAAGGAGGTCTGAGCGAGAGGGTGCAAATTTTCTCTGCATCCAACCTCCTGGTCTTGGCCTTCTGACTTCCTGCTCAAAGCACCCCTGGACCTTCCCTCGAAGTTTGACCTCTGCACCCTGCCCACAGGCTCGGGAGGGCTGGGGTGGCCTGCTTTCTTAGTGCGGACTTGGCCGGGATGAAGACTAAGCTTGTTCTGCATTGAGTCAAAGACCAACCCGCACGCACGCTCCCCTACTCCCAGGCGCTCTCACCACTAGGCAACACTGCCTCCATCCTACTCTTTTGCAGGGACTTTCTCCTGGTTCCAGCGAGATTTTCCTGTTCACGACGGGGGTGGGATCAGAAGAGTCACTCTGGAAGTCTTCCCGGCCAGAAAGAGTTGGCAATAATAAGAGGCTGGTTAGGAAACAGAAGAGAAAATTAAGACTTAGATATCCTATGGAAAAAGAATAGTATCTACTGATTGATGGGGGGAGGGAGGCCTGGAGAGATAAGAGGTGAAAGTAAAACCGAGATTTGCAAGTAGAAGAAACCTAGATATAAAGAAAAAGGAGGCCGGGCGCGGTGGCTCACGCCTGTAATCCTAGCTCTCTGGGAGGCCGAGGCGGGTGGATAGTTTGAGCTCAGGAGTTCGAAACCAGCCTGAGCAAGAAGAGCGAGACCCCGTCTCTACTAAAAAAAAAATGGAAAGAAATTAATTGGACAACTAAAAATACACAGAAAAAAAATTAGCCGGGCATGGTGGCGCATGCCTGTAGTTCCAGCTACTCGGGAGGCTGAGGCAGGAGGATCGCCTGAGCCCAGGAGTTTGAGGTTGCTGTGAGCTAGGCTGACGCCACGGCACTCTAGCCCAGGCAAACGAGTTTGAATCTTGTCTCAAAAAAAAAAAAAAAAAAAAAAAGGAGGTTGCAAGGTGGAGAGTGCCTGTGAACTTTAAGTGGATAGCAAATGTTAAAAAAGTGCTGTCATTTTGGGGGAGGTAGTAGGTATCCTAAAAAAGAAATAGCCAATTCCTCTGTATCTCAAAGTACCTCAAAATAGGAATATACAATTTTATTTAGTAGTCGTGTTCCATGTATCTATTAAAATCAACAAAGCATGCTTAGAAAGTAAAATATGTATAACCACATGCAAGTACTAAAACGGCATTATATAAATATATTGCAAATTGTGACAGAAAATATACTGTTTTGAGACAGGGTCTTGCTCTGTTGCCCAGGCCAGAGTGCAGTGGCACAATCATAGCACACTGCAGCCTCCAACTCCTAGGCTCATGTCATCCTTCTGCCTCAGCCTCCTGAGTAGCTCGGACTGCATGCACACGCCCCCACGCCCAGCTAATATTTTCTTATGTTTTGTAGATGCCCAGGCTGGATCTTGAACTCTGGGCCTAAAGCAATCCTCCTGCCTAGGCTTCCCAGAGCGCAAGGATTATAGGCGTGAGCCACCCTGCTGGTCCCCCCTTTCTGTCCCCTTTTGAATTGCTTCTGTTTGCTGTAATTTTAGCCTTTTTTTTTTTGGTCAGTAGGGCTCATCTTATTGACCGAGGTCTTTTCAGAGGCTCAGGGAGCATTCACCTGGGCCTTTGGGCTCATGCACCCAGCCATATAAAGAGGAACACCTTTCAGTCTAACAAATCTGACATCCTGCTGCTCCTTGCACTTTCCAGGGTCCATGCTTGTGATTCTCAATGGAGAGTAAAAACATAGATTCATAATGAAAACCAGCCCCCGTCGGCCACTGATTCTCAAAAGACGGAGGCTGCCCCTTCCCGTTCAAAATGCCTCAGGTGAAACATCAGAGGAGGAACCTAAGAGAGTCTCTGCCCAACAGGAGCCTAGTCAAGCACAGGCCTCCAAGGAGGTGGCAGAGTCAAACTCCTGCAAGTTTCCAGCTGGGATCAAGATTATTAACCATCCCACCATGCCCAATACCCAAGTGGTGGCCATCCCCAACAATGCCAATATCCAGAGCATCATCACAGCCTTGACTGCCAAAGGCAAAGAGAGTGGCAGCAGTGGGCCCAACAAATTCATCCTCATCAGCTGTGGGGGAGCCCCAACTCACCCTCCAGCACTCCAGCCTCAAGCCCAAACCAGCAATGATGCTAAGAAGACGGAAGTGATCACTGAGATGTTGGGACCAAAACCTGCAGCTAGGGATGTGAATCTTCCTAGACCACCTGGAACCCTTCTGGGGCAGAGACGGGAGAGCTGTGGTATGTGGTCTGCAAGGCAAAGGGGTTAGAAGCACAGTCTTTCCTCTCAGGTAGCAAGGTCTGCAGTTAGTCCTGTTGCTTGCAACAGACAGGCATCTAGCCTGAGGCAAGGGAAAGTCTTTTTTCACCCTGAAACTTTGACCTAAATACTTTGTGGTATTGTTGAAAAGGTTACAGTTATAATTTAGCATTTCTATTGCCTTCTTTATATTGGAAAAGGAGTTATTATTCCTATTTACCCTTTCCACTGATCCTATACGGAAGTAGGAATCTTTCTCCATCTTAATAAAATTGAAGACTGAAACAAGGGGAGGAAAAGTGACCTTTTTTGTGCAGATAATAGCTCTTTGGTAAGCTTGCCTTGATTGATCTTTAAGGCTCAGTGTGGCTCAGATTGAAATGTAATTTAAACTGTGCTCCTGAATTTTTCCTGAGATGTTTAATGGAGCAGAGTAACTTAGAGTCACAATAGATTCAGCATGTGTTCCTGACCGTAAGGTCTTGGAGGGGTGATCCCTAACCACCAGTTCTGATGGGCCTACTGGATGTGGTCACGCAGAGCTAAGTAGGGCCTTGGATTGTTTCCCCTCCAGCAGGCAGTGAGGCAGCAGGCTGCACTCTTGACAACAGCTTAACCAACATCCAGTGGCTGGGAAAGATGAGCTCTGATGGACTGGGATCCTGTGGCATCAAGCAAGAGGTGGAGGAAAAGGAGAACTGTCACCTGGAGCAGAGACCGGTTAAGGTAAACTGTTCTGTCACTCACCAGGGAAGTCAGACAGTGCAGGGAATTTCTAAGATGGGAAATGGATTAAGTGGCCTGCTGCGGCAGAATTTCCAAGTTCTTGTATTAGCATTCTACTTCGTGCTATTCTGTATAAACTTTTGAGCTACTTTTCTGCCTGGGATCTTTTTTTTTTTTATTTCAGCATATTATGGGGGTACAGATGTTCAGGTTACGTATGTTGCCCTTGCCCCTCCCTCCCCCTGCCTGGGATCTTTTTTCCCCCATCTGCGAAATTTCCGTGAGGGCGGATTCCCTTGGCTCACTCTGTATTCCCATCAGCACTGAGTTTACTTTTCTGCTCTTAGTAGGTACTTAGTAGGTATTTAGGAAAGAACAAAGAGGTTTTAGTTTGGGAAGCCACTTAAACTTTACAGAGACTGCTCAACAGTGTGAATTGAATACAACATAACAGAGTTTTATTAGAAGATATAACATTCATAGCAAATAAAGTGAGTTAGATATGAATTTTAAATACTTACTGAGCAATCAAGATTGATCTGACCCAATTGTGTAGTCTGGATGTTTTCATTTTTTTCACAGTTGCCACTAGCATACATCTAGATTCCATTGTATATACCTGTTAATCATTCATTCAACAACCTTTAAAAGTGAAAATTTACATGCATGTGTGCGTAAGTTAATATTAATTGAGCTGTGTACTTAAAATTTGTGTACTTTATAAAATTATATGTCAATTTTTAAAAATGTGAATGACCAGATCTTTGCCTAAGACTTAGCAAAATGTATGCTTTGCAGACATTTGTCCGTCCCATGCTCTTGGGAATGTTTCTCTCTAACAAACATTGAAATGAGATGGGTTTATTCACACCACATCAGGAATAGAAATAGTACTAAGATCTAGGTCTCTTGACCCTGGAGTCTGAAAAATCAGCATGGTTTTAGTATAAAATAAATGCTTTGAGAATCAAAGTATATACCCAAACTCTCCTGAGAAGTTTCAACTAGAAGGGACTGGCCTTTCTCTTATTATTAGATAATATCTTCAGCAAAATAAATGATGACAAGAGAAACAGTTCCTTGTTGGCTGGGGTCTAGGCTAGATCATCTCCAAGATTCATCCCAATCCTAAAATTTTATTCTCTGAAACAGTGGTCTCAATGAGTTTGTTTCCAGTACAGTTCTATGGGATAAAGGTCTCTCGGGGATGTTCTTCAGGGACCCAGCTCCTCAAGGGAGTGGTTCTTGTGAACTCTTCCATGTCATTCTTTTTTCTTTCCCTTTGGCTTCTCATAACCCTCAGGTTGAGGAGGCCTCAGGAGCATCGACGTCCTGGCAGGACTCTGTGTCTGAGCGGCCGCCCTACTCTTACATGGCCATGATACAATTCGCCATCAACAGCACCGAGAGGAAGCGCATGACCCTGAAAGACATCTATACTTGGATTGAGGACCACTTCCCCTATTTTAAGCACATTGCCAAGCCAGGCTGGAAGGTAATAAGTCGCATAACAACCAAAGTCAAGGTCACTCTGGCCTGACAGTTTGTCTCTGGTGCTGTGCTGCAGTTTGTATCCAGGGCAGCAGTTAAGTGCAAAGGATGCTAGAAATATAAACAAATGTATCTTGTGGATTGTGGCCCGATCTTATTAATCCAGACAAAATTTTTAATAAGAGCTCTGTAAACACTTCATCTGTTACTACCTCAGGTTTATGGAGAGTCTTCAGTGTAGCACCCAAGCCCTCCTTCCTGCTACACTGAGCAGCAGTCCTCGTTAACCAGCAGCTGGAGTGGCTAAGTATAATATGATAGCTGTAGGGAAAGATCTTGAAGAAAAGGAAGAACGCTGTCTGTGAGCATCATGCCCCAAGATTCATCTCCTGTAATGTCGAATATCATTTCTAGCGGGGCAGGGATCTGCCCTTCATTTTATTCACGGGAACACTGAGATGTGTGGGGAGTCAGTGTAGCTCATGCAGTTTGTCAGTGTCAGAGCACAAAGGAGGTCTTATGAGAGGTTCTCACTTCCCAGCCAGGGCTGCTTTGTTCTGCTTTGTTTTCATCACAGTAGAACTCTTAACTTCATACTCTTGTGTCACTTTAATTTCCTAGTTTCTTAATTTCTCTCCCCCACCTCTCTTGCTATTGATCACGGCTTCACAGCCTCACTCCCCTCTCCCAGCCCCTGACAGCTATCCCTGCAATTCCCTTTGTCACAACCCTAAGGATGGCACCCTGTAGAATGGATGGGCTCATGGCTGAGGCAGACAGCTCTGCAGGGTGGAGTGTCAGGAAGAGAGGTGCCAACAGGCGAGGTTACAAGGACACCAGACAAAGCCCGTGCTGAGCACAGTGGGAGAGGCTTGAGGCTTATTTCCCGTTTGTTTCAAAGGTGGTGTTTCTGAAGATAAAGCGGCTGATAACTGGTTGTCTTTCCTTCCAGAACTCCATTCGCCACAACCTTTCCCTCCATGACATGTTCGTTCGGGAGACGTCTGCCAATGGCAAGGTTTCCTTCTGGACCATTCACCCTAGTGCCAATCGCTACTTAACGTTGGACCAGGTGTTTAAGGTGAGTGTCCTGGTTTCATCTAAATAGGGCCAGAGGTGGAGGTCATAGTAGCCATCTTAAAAAGAAACAAGTTCTCCTTGTGATGCTCTCATTTGATCAGGGGAGAGGTAGAAGCCAGCCAATTAGTGACTTGCTCAAAACTCACTGAATTAAGTACAATTGACAAATACCAAAGATCACACTTTTGTGCTAGACCAGTGCATAGAGAGGACTATTATGATCCCAAAGAGAGGACTTCCCAGGGCAGCGTTTCCCTAACTTTCCTGTGAATAAGAATTGCCTGGGACACTTGTTAAAATACAGTTTTCCAGGCCCCTCTCTTGGGGCTCCTGATTCAGTGGCCTGGGATGGGCCTGGGAATTTGTATTTTTAACAAGCATCTCAGGTGCTTCTTACAGAGAAAATCTGAGAAACCTTATTCTAAAAAAGTCCTTCTTTAGGCTAAAAACCAGAAGCTGAGCCACCAGAACATCTTTTCAGAAAGTACTGTCTTGGGATTTTAGAGTGTCTGTAATGCTGCTGTCCTGGGAGGGACAGTTGTCTGGGGTGTCCCTCGGCATCAGTCAGGAATAGATGTTCTTCCCAGTCTGGTCAGATTGACCACATTGGTGGTAACTTCATCTCATTTCTCTCCCACAATGCCTGGCCGCCACCAGCCACTGGACCCAGGGTCTCCACAATTGCCCGAGCACTTGGAATCAGTAAGATTCTTTCCATCTGGCTTGGGGCTTGGCCTTGTTTTCCTTTCACTGCTGAGCATGACTTTAGTGGACAGAGACAAGACGTGACGTGGGGAAGGGAGCCTACGGCCGGGTGGCTGCCAGCCCTAAACGCAGAGCATCCTGAGGCCCTGGGAGTGTGAACTCGAGGCTGCCGGGCATGTGCCCACTTCTTCCCCTCCCCCCGGGCATCTCAAAGTTGTGCTGAGCAGAGCGGGGCATGGCAGAGAGCACGCCGCAGCAGCCGTTTATGAAGCTCACTTTTCTACCTGGCTTTTCTTTGCCACCTGCTTTAGCATCCCTTGGGGGTGGTGAGGACCCTTGGGTGAGGCAGTAGCACTGTCCTGCCATCATGTGTCTGTATGCTGTCCACCTTCCCACTAACCACAGCTTTGGAGACTGGCTCACCTGCATCTACCCCCTCAGGTCGGCTTTTTCTCTCTGGGCTGTTGGTTAGCTCAATCCCACGGTACCAGAGCAGCTGGTGGGGTTCTGCCCTCCCCCCTTACCTTATTAACCCGGGTTTCTTTCTCTCCCCATCTACCACAAGCAGCAGCAGAAACGACCCAATCCTGAGCTCCGCCGGAACGTGACCGTCAAAACTGAACTCCCGCTGGGCGCACGTTAGTATGGCAGAGTGGGCCTCAGGCCTGGCCCTTGCTTGGGGGGGCGCATATCTTCAGGGAATCAGATGCCAGGATGCTGTTCCCAGCTCAAAGGGATCTGAGCCCAGAGAAGGAGAGCAAAGCTCCTGAGATTGAGGAGGGTGCGCCCTGGTCCCCTGCCCCTGATCGCTGCTGTTCCCTTCCAGGGCGGAAGATGAAGCCGCTGCTACCTCGGGTCAGCTCGTACCTGGTGCCCATCCAGTTCCCAGTGAATCAGTCACTGGTGTTACAGCCCTCCGTGAAGGTGCTGCTGCCCCTGGCGGCTTCCCTCATGAGCTCGGAGCTCGCCCGCCACAGCAAGCGAGTCCGCATCGCCCCCAAGGTGAGTGTCCTCGGCTTGCCTCCGAAGAGAGATTCCGGTCAATTAGAAATGTTGGACCTCCAGTTTGCAAAGCACTCTGCTAAGTGTTCTTGGAGAAGCTTATAAATCTAGTTGGGTAGACAAGGCATGGAAACATAGAAGGATGTCAGAGCGTTGTAAGGGCTGAAAAGGAATTTGGATTATAGTGTAAGTGGTGTCAGAAGGCCATGAATGCCTGACGAGTTTATCTAATTCAGACAACGGCGATTGTGATAGATGGGCTGGGCTGGCTAAGGAAGAGTTCACCGGGGGAGGACTTAGAGAGAAGCAGGTTTGGGGAAGCAGACAGGTGTGGAGAGAGCATGCCAATGTGCAGTGCCATGGAGGCAGGAAATGCCAGTTTGTACCTGGTGGTAGTGGCGTGACTGGGTCAGTCTAGCTCAGGGTTTCTTAGCCTCAGTCCTGTTGACGTTTAGGGCTGGATAATTCTCTGTTGGCAGCGGAGGGGGCTGTCCTGTGCACTGAAGGGCGTTTAGCAGCATCCTTTGTCTTCCCTACTAGAGTCCAGCAGCACCCCCAGGTGTGACAATTAAAATGTTTCCATGTATTGCCAAATGTCCCCTGGGGGGTAAGGAATCACCCCTGGTTGAGCACAGCTTGAGGGGAAGGTGGGAGGGTAAGTGTATACCATACTGAGATAGCCATCAAATCTACACATAACCCCGCAGAGAGGGATTTGTGAACAGGGGCTGACATGAAACCAGAGTGCGGGGCTTCCCCTGCCCCCTCCAGCGAGCTGGAAATATCATGGACTCCGGAGTTTACGGTGACTTAGGTTTGCTTTTATTTTTTTAATTTAAAAATATTTTTAAAATATACATAAAATTATATATACCATACATAATTTTGCATAGATGCATTAGTGTGATTGTAGCGTGTATACTGTTCTGGTTTTAATGCAGTAGTTTCTTTCCCCGGCCCCTTTTTCCTTTTTGGCTCCCCTCTTTCTTTCCTTCTGGACCCCACCCACATCACCCCTGCTCCCCAGATAACACATGTTGACGATTTAGTATGCTTTCTTCCATATTTTATCCATGCTCTTAGTATAACATACATATATATAGCAATAGCCATTGTATATGCACACATACAACACATAGAACATTGACAATGTGATCATGTTGCCCACTTGTACTTCTGTCTTTTTCTAACTCAACAATAAATACCTCATGGGAGTTCTTCCAAGTTACTTGGCATAGTTCTAATTCATTGTTTTTTAATGTCTACATAATATTCCATGATGTGGCTATACCACAAAATTTTCAACCATTTCACTTTTACGGGCACATTTTTTTTCTATTTTTTTGCCCTATAAATGACATTGCAGTAAATATTTTTGCAAGTATCTTTCTTCCTAGTACTTTTGTTTCTATGGGATAGATTCCCAGATGTGAGATTTCTGAGCGAAAAGGTATTTTAAATTCTACTAAATATTGCTAGATTGCTTTCCAGAAAAGCTGTAATAATTCACATTTTAACCAGCAATATGTGACAAGATCTATATCTTTGCCAGCAATTGATATTACTAGTCTTTTTTAATATTTGCCAATCTAATATATATAAATTATTGTATCTCCTTTATAATTTTATCTTTATCAGTAAGTTTGAGCACCTTCTCATTATGTTTGGTCACTTGGAATTGTCCTCTATGAATTGATTATGTATGGACATTGCCCATTTTTCCATAAGGTTTTGTTATTAATTTGTCAGAGCTCCTTGTTGTTAAAATATTCGCCTTCTGTCTTTTATGCTGGAGATATTTTTCTACTTCTATTGTTTGTTTCTTAACTTTGTTTACGGTATCTCTTGCCACAGTAAAACTGTACATTTTTATATAGTCAAATATGTCTCTCTTCTCTTTTACAGCTTCTGGGTTTCCAGTCTTGGTTAAGAAGGTCACCCCTACTCTCAGATTGTACATGTAGTCTCCTAGATTCTCTTACAGGATTTGTATGGTTTTAAGGTTTTAATTTTTATGTGTAAATCTTTGTATACGGTGTAAGATAGGCATGCAATTTTATTTTCTCTCAGATGAATACTAATTATGCCAGCACCATATTATATACTCTCATCATTTACCCCAAAATTGAACTACCACCTTCACCATACAGTATATTTTCATACTTCATAGACTTTAAAGACTTTAAAAAGACAAAAAGAGGATCAGTTTCAGTATGTCACTTATTGTCCCAATTTTGTGTCTTGCCTGGTGACAGTGGGTTGACTCGCAAGCCCTCGAGAGCCCCCTCTCACCTTATCTCTGCTTCCCTTTCAGGTGCTGCTAGCTGATGAGGGGGAAGCCGCTCTCCCCACTGCAGGACCAGTGAGAGAGGAGAAGCTCCTGCTTGGAGAAGGGCTGTCTCCTTTGCTTCCAGTTCAGTCCATCAAGGAGGAAGAAATCCAGCCTGGGGAGGAAACACTGCACTTAGTGAGACCCATCAAAGTGGAGAGCCCTCCTTTGGAAGAGTGGCCCTCCCTGTCCCCATCTTTCAAAGAGGAGTCATCTCACTCCTGGGAGGATTCGTCCCACTCTCCCACCCCAAAGTCCAAGAAGTCCTACAGCGGAATCAAGTCCCCAGCCCAGTGCGTCTCGGAAATGCTCGTGATCAAACGCAGGGAGAGGAGGGAGAGGAGCCGGTCT
>CAUYRB010004604.1:0-12151 GCA_963574695.1 Propithecus perrieri | reverse complement strand
TAATTTCTTTCTATTTTTAGTAGAGACGGGGTCTCGCTCTTGCTCAGGCTGGTTTCGAACTCCTGAGCTCAAACAATCCGCCCGCCTCGGCCTCCCAGAGAGCTAGGATTACAGGCGTGAGCCACCGCGCCCGGCCCATTTTCCTGTTCTTGAGTAACAGGCAAGAGGAGAACTTTGAGGAACTCCATTGTCAGAGAAGATGAGAAGAATTTAGAGGAAGTTCAATAGTTTTGTTATCAAAGTTTTCTGGCTTTCTTTGGTTTCTGTAATTCATGTTTCCATCTCAACACCGGCAGAGTGTCTGGCAAATAACAATGTTCAGTGAACACTTGTTGCCTTGAACAGAAATCAGTTCTGTCATGCTGCCATGGAGGGCTATGTAAATAGCTACTTTTAAAAAATCCTCAAATTTATTACCTAGGGTAGGGAAGTACAACCTTTAAATGATTCAACAAAACTTAAGGTAAGAGAACTGGACACAGAGACGTCTTCAATACCTATATCTCAGTGACTGAGTATCCTACAGCTACAGACTGGAATAAAATACCATGTTAGGGTTTAAATGAATGAGAACCTTTCCATCCTGAAATATGATAGGGAAATCCGTCTAGAATATACTAAGCGAAAAGCAGCAAGTTGCACAACAGTATAGATGCCCATTTTTACAAAGCCCCAGCCTTCACTGGGTACTTCTCTTAGTTTTGCTCACCCTGATTATTTTATACTCTGAAAATTCTCTTTTATTCTTCCCTTATAACCACAAAAACTGCCATGAGAACAGTATGGCTAGGTGCGAGGCAGTCATTACCCGGGGAAAGTAGGTGTCAGTACAGGGTGGATGTTTCTCCCTGACTTGACAGTGTGTACTTACACGCAGTGGCTCCACCCAGAAGATGTGTGTGTGTGTGTGCAAGCATGCGTGCATATATGTTACATATGGAGAAAGCACATGTAGTAAAATACCAAGAAATTAACATTCCTAGGAGAATACATTCAACTATTTTTCGGGCTTCTCTGTATGTTTAAATTTTTTCAAGGTGTTAATGAAAAGATTGGGGAATACTATGTCACCTGAACTTTAAACCACTGCAAAACTTAACGCGAGCAGGTTTACTAGACTGATTCGGCTGGCACAAGGTGGGCCATGGCTGCTTAATTTTGTAACTTTTAAAATTGTCCAGGTAAACTGTATTATTCTAATACTTGAGAAATTATTTATAGGTATGTCTTTCGCATTTATTAGTTCCTAATGTGCTAGAGGTGAAATCTAGCTTTTTATTTAAAAAATAAAAACAGGAGGGTTCAACTACTGTAATTTTCTTAGTTTCTCAAAATGGACCAAAATGGGGCTATGTTTTTTCTACAGAGAAATTTTATACAACTCTGCTTAATAACAAGGCAAAATATAGGAGTAGATAATGGATAGTGATCAACATTTTATAGGTCTCCACACAATTCTATGAGCATATGCTTGTTAGAGAAATACAACAGAAAACACATTGGATTTTCAGCAATCAGATCACTAATATACTGAATTTTCTATTTCTTCCCATGAAGCTTTGATGGGTTTTATTACACGCAGTTCTCCTAAGCCTAAAACTCTCTCTAAAGGCAATAGGACCTAGGACAATTAAAGGACAATTAAAAACCACTGAAAAGCCAGGTGTGGTGGCATGTGCCTGTAATCCCAGCTACTAGGGAAGCTGAGGTGGGAGGGTCCCTTGGGCCCAGGAGTTTGAGGCCAGGCTGGGCAAAATTGCAAGAAAAAAATCTTTTTAGTTAAAAAAAGAAAAAAAAAAAAAACCAATGAAAACATCAACTGTGTTCACAGAGTTGTAGATCATATTTAAGAACTGTGAAATATGGGAAACCCCACAGAGAGCAGCTTCAACACCTATTTACCCTGCATTCACAGACTAACCGGAAGCATTTGGCATGGACAGCAAGCTTGGACTCCAGGAATTCTCAAACATGTCTAGACGCCTTGGAGCACCCTGTCTTATTACCATTTTACTTAACGAAGGCCTTGTCCAATCCGTTCACTCCTGTCCTCATTCAAGATACAAAGATTTAAGCACAGGCAAAATGATATTCCCGTGCTCTTTTAAAAGGACTTTGATTTTCACTGTGAACCCTGGCACGTTTCATGATTTCATGATTCGTATGTGCATCCATGTCTATGCTTGCTCTAGTACTTCTAAAAACATAGTTTAGCTATAGTATAGTATAGCTATTCTGCTTTCTACTGAATAAGCTAAGATTTAGAACTCAGATACAACTCTTTTAAAGGGAACGCAAAATTCAGACTGGAAATGGCTGGCTCATACATCTATAAACAGAACTTAAATCACTCACATTTATTCATTAAGGCATGCAGAACTTGGAAGACTATAATATACTTATTTTTAAAACCTGAGCCAAAAAGTACATATTGCTTACACAATATTTCTATTTTTCTTGGACTGAGACACAATCAATGCTTCAACACAGCCTGCGCAAGTAACCAGCTAAGCTTTGATATTCTTTCGCAAGTAATTCCTGTTGCCTAAAGGGGATTAGGCTGCATTCACTAATTCTACGAATTCTAACAGACCGTACTTTTGGATGCAACTGTGTCATAGGATGTACAGAAAATAAATTCAGTACACCAAGATAAATATACTTCAATGTGAGGTTTTAAAGTGCTACCGGGAAGTCAAATAGTTGCCTACTTATTGTTTACTGAATTTTAAAATGCCCTACACTGA
The DNA here is from genome assembly GCA_963574695.1 of Propithecus perrieri. Lineage (NCBI taxonomy): Eukaryota > Metazoa > Chordata > Mammalia > Primates > Indriidae > Propithecus > Propithecus perrieri. The sequence goes on along the minus strand of CAUYRB010004604.1, from coordinate 9,404 downwards.
TTTTGCCAAGAACTCAGATACTATACTCAATGACAATCACTTGATTCTTCAAGGAACTTTCAAGATACAGGTCTTTTCCCCCGCCCCTCCTCGCTGGGCCATAGCATAGACATGGGAAATAACCAGAATGGTCAAGATTTAGAAGAAAAATTCCTGCAAAATATACTGCAAAAGCAAATCCACTTTCTTCCCCTCCCTTTCCTCTGCAATATTCCCTTTGAGCTCAGGTTTTCTAATTTTAGGGGGCATCGCCCCATAGTGTCCTCATTTAAAAGATGTTCCCTAGTCCCACAGCCCTGAAATCCTAAGTCAGTAGGGTCTGGGGAACCAGGCAGAGGAGCGTGCTTTTGACAAAGACCCCCAGGTGATTCTAATGCAGATGGGTCTGGACCACTCTCTAAAACACCAAAGACAGTTCTTCCTCCCAAGATCACATGAATTGCATGGACCTCTAAGTATCCAACAGTATCTCTATAAATATGAACCTTCACGAAGGTGCTTTCCTTAAGTGCATACTCCACTTAGCTCACTTCCTCTCAACAGGCCAGCCACCAAGGAAAACGCGAGCATTCAGGACACGCTCCACGCTGAAAGCAGTTCGGATTTAGTCGTTACTATTTGGGGGGGAAAAAAAAGCTCCACAGTATGTTTCTCTTACTCAGAGGTTTCCAACACGTTTTATTTTGCAGACCACTGGTTTGTAGCGTTTGAGGACCAACATCTGTATAAATTCCTATAAAACGTCCAATCAGTTTCAGTTCTGCGGCGGCCTCTTCTGTACTGCACACCATGCTCGCGGCCCAAGTTCCAGCTGCACACGCGTGAAGGCTGCCCGCTGGGTCCTGAGGGAGGAGGGGCATCCATGCCAAAGCCTCTGCCGGGGAGCTGCATCTTTCCAGCGGTGGTTTCCTTCCGCAAGAAGTGCATCGGTCTACACGCGCAGTTTTGGTGCCTGCAAGCGGAAGCATCCGGAAACTTGAAAGACGTGGTGTTTTTCTCTTACGAAGACAAGACACTTGAGGACTCGGTGCCCTTGTGCTTAGGGACAGGAATCCTTCGCGACTGTTTAGTAGGTTAAAATATAAGAAAGCCTCTGTTTTTATGTAACACAGATAACACCTTTTTAGGTTGCCTATTTATTCTAGAACTACAAAATTTAATTCAAGAAAATATAGGTCCCATGAAAGACTTGAAAGTTTTATAAAACTAAAATCTAGTTTTCCCCGATAAATTGTACTTCAGGCAAAAATCCTCCCAATGCTTCTAAAATAATACTAAAAGGGGCATCTGATTATACAAGAGCAATTAAAAAAATTAAATATTTATTTGAATAACAAGTTTTAAGTTCAAGCTGCAATGTTGGCAATGCAGATTTTTAACACAGATCACAAAAAGCGTGCACAAAAAATACTGGCGCGAAGGACAAAATAACGCTAAGAATTAGGCTAAATAGCTGCTGATTTTAAGAAAACAAAAGGCCTGAAATCACTATACAAAATATAAAATGTATTAAACACTACCATCCACGGAACAGTCTTTATTATTGATTATATTTAAAAATTATTTGCGTAATTTATATATTGAATTGTAAATGAGTATTATACATGAACCCCCTTTTGGAAGGCAGTTCCTTCTTGCACTATAGAACAGTATAGTATCATTGCAAAAAGTATCCATTTTTTGCTATCAAAGAAAACAGTTAATGGTATTACTGTAAATATCAGGAAGGCTACAAAAAAAGAAATACGATTTCTTTTTTGTCTTCAAGTGCTTTCCATGCAGCGTGAAGCACTTGCCTTGTGGAACTCAATGCACTACTGGACAATGTCCTGGGTCCGGGATGCTCTTGAATGGCAAGGCCAGGCTTTACAAATCAAAGACTCAAAGGAATCATGCAACCCTCTCTCTACCGGGATACCGTCGTGTGCCACTTACCAACGCTGTCTTTCCAGAACACCATTCAAGACACTTAAAAAAAGATCAGACTTATTTGATAAATATACATAAAATGAAAAGACACAAACTGCTATTTGACACTACTATTGGTAATGTCTGTGCTATGTGAAAGCACCTTTAAAAAGAGCCTATGCGGCAAGAGATAAGTGTCTAAAGATTCAAAATGAATCAACAGTATTGGATAACAATATAATTCTCAACTCAGAAGCTGCCTCAAGATTAGGTGCATCTTCAGTTAATGTAACAGGAAAAAAGGCAATGGATTTTATTTTATTAATTGTATCCACTCACAAATCGACCTAAGGTCACCGGATGTGTAGACACAATGAGATTTTTGTTGTTTATAGTCTTTAATTGAATTGATGATAAAGGAAATAGATCTATTTAAAAACAAAACCAAACAGCTATTTCTGTCTAGATTAAGAGGTGGCCCCAGGTGTGGGATTCACATTTTGAGTGGCCACTTGTGGTGCGACTTCGATGATCCGGGGTTTGTCTATGATCCTGGCTGTGCGGTTGCCCTTCTCTACAATCCCAATAATCCATGCTTGGTGACCTTCGCCGTACTTGGGGGACTTTATCTCTGCACAGAACCGAGCTGCTTGCTCTCGTGGTAAACAGATCAGAAGGCCTCCTGGCAAAGGAAAATAGGAAATGCCATTAGTCATGACATGAGAGCGGTTTCTCTGCCTCTATCCTTCTAAAAAGCTTCTGCTCAGATCCAAGTTCTGTCAACAACTAGCTGCTATTTCCAAGTTGCTCTTCCCATTCGACTAAGAAGCCTGCTCTGTTCTGCAGAATTACCAAGGAATTAGGCAATGTCTTGGTAAACTCCTATCATATTAAAACACACACATACACTCACAAACCAACAAACTTGAAACTGTGAAATGACCTACGTGTGAACCATTTAATGCTGCGTAGGAGCAAGATGTTTGGGCCTCAATAATGTAATGGTGACAAACAAGAGAACTTTTGCTTTCCAATTGGACTGTTACATGGATTCCTTCATCTTACCAAGAACCTTTTTTTGGTGGTTGTTGGGTTTTTTTAAAATTTAAGACTCATGAAAATGTTTGCCTCAAAGTATCTAGATTCTAGTCCTGACTCTGGGATTATCTTCAAAACAGAGAAAAGTATAAAATACATTCAAATAAACCTTTGTTACCCGGCATGGTCACTTACACGTGTAACCCCAGCACTTTGGGAGGACAAGGTGGGGGGAATGTTTGAAGCCAGGAGTTCAAGACTAGCCTGAACAACATAGTGAGACCCCACCTCTACAAAAAAAAAATAAAAAAATTAGCCAGGCACAGTAGTGTGCACCTATAGTCCCAGCTACTTGGGAAGTTGAGGCAGGAGAATCACTCAAGCTCAGGAGTTTGAGGCTGCAGTGAGCTACGATCAGACCACTGCACTCCAGGTTGGGTGACAGAGTCTCAAAGTAATTAATTAATTTAATTAAATAAACCTTTCTTGCTATTTGTAGTAGCTAGGCTGAAACATTTTATTTCTAAGTAGAAATAACACAATCAGAAAAAAAATTTATACCCTACTCTACAAGAAAGAAAAAATTTCTCATATCTATAAAGGAAACAAATGGGTAATATTCATTAATTCATTCAACATCCATTTAACTCCTACTAGGTGGCAGACACTGTTCTAGCCAGATATTGAACCAGCAGGGAACAATCTCCGTCCTCTTGGGGCTTACTTCTAGAAAACATTGTTTTTTTTAAATGGGAATCTGAAGGGTCTTCTCTCTCTAAAGGTTACGAGAGGCTCCGCAGAGTCCTGACACCCCACGCCACCCCCGTCAGGGCTTTGTGGTCCAGCAGTGTGGTCACCGCCTCTGGCCCTACACTGGAATCCTCCGGGTATTTACTGTTACTGAGGCCCAGACTCCCCCAGATGGATCCCACCAGGTTTGCCGGGGGCTGGGTCTAGGCCTGTGAAATTTTTACATTCCCAGGGGAATCCACTCTTGCCGGAGTACAATACTAGAGTTCTAGAGAAAAGGGAATAGAAATGAGAGAAACTAAAAACAAAGGAAAAAAGCAGGGAGCCTTAAAAGATGAAACAGGATTTAAGGTAAAGAGAAAAGAGGAAAAGAAGGGAAAAATAAAAATGGCACTTTGAAGACATAATATACTATTTCGTTCTTAAAACAATGACTTTAGACCTTTAGACATTGTTTTCAAGGAAAAAAAATATAGCCTGTTCAATGTGATCTGTATTACAGTTTATTTCAAATGCTAAGTTTCCAGTGAAAATTCAATAATGACTTATTTTCCCCATATTCTCCCTCTCCCACGCCTATCTCCGTATTTCTACATCAGAAAGGAGAGCACAGGTCACCCAACTTAACACTGCTCCATGACACCCAAGACAGTGGGGACTGCAGCCCACCTGGGAGGCAGGAGGCACCAGCAGCTAAGGGGCCCAGGCCACCAGGCTGCCCTCCTACAAATGGGGTCCCAGGCATGGACTGGACTGCTTCTTTCTCACGGAACTTTCCGTCAGCCTCACTAGTTTAATCCTCAGACTGGGCCCAGCATCCTTGTACCTGACGTCTCTGGGCAGGTCCCGTGCATGAGGCCGAACATGTTTCCGCAGGCCTTGCTCACCGCAGCCATCTTGGCCAGCACGGGAAGGTTGTGAATCACGAACGACACCTCGTTCCTCTGCTGCTTGGCCAGGTTCTGCGCGTGGCCCAGGATCCCAAAGCCTGTGATGTCGGTGGCCGCATGGGCGTTGAACGTGTGCATGAGTCCTGCGGCTGAGAGGGGGCACACGGGTGAGTGACTCTGAGGGAAAAATACCTTTCCCAACTCGAAATCTCACACACACCGTTGATCTGAAAATTCCTCATCTGTCAGGGAGATGACTGACATACAGGAATAGTGAAAATGTAATATACTGAAAAATCAACCCAAACCGCAGTGAAATTCTGATTTTTTATTTCAACTTGAACCACCTGGAAACTATCAGAAGCTTCAGTCAATAGTAATTTTCCAGTTAATAAAAAAAACTATACGGAGGAATTATAATCTCAATGGAAGGTAAACCTGGCAAGACTGCCCGAGAATCAAAGAACAGGACTTTTTGAGAATGCCTGACTTAAAATCAAGGTACTCTCGCTAGGGATGAATTAGATTAATTGCCTGAAAGTTTAATCTTTTTGTTTTTTAATTGTAAAAAATGTATACTTTTTGGAGTAGTTTTGGGTTTAGAGAGAAATTGAGTAGGAAGTACAGGCAGTTGGCATGTACCCCTCCCCCAGTTTCGCCTACATTAACACTGGTGTAGTCAGTACATCTTCCGAGCCAATGCCAATGCGTGACTATTACCTAGAGTCCACAGTTTACATTAGGGGTCACCCCGCGGTCAATTCTGTGGGTTTTTACAAATGTGCAATGACATGTATCTAACATTACAGGATCATGCAGCAGTTTCCCTGCCCTAAAATGCCCTGTGCTCTGCCCGTTCACCCTCTCCCCCGGCCCCTGGCCACCACTGATCTTTCTGCTGTCTCCATAGTTTTGCCTTTTCCAGAATGTCATGTAGGTGGAATCCTGCTGTACACAGCCTTTCCAGATTGGCTTCTTTCCACTTAGCAATATGCATTTAAGGTTCCTCCAAGTCTTCTCATGGCTTGATAGCTCACTGCTTTTTACTGCTCGATACTCCATAGTATGAATGCACCAGTTTGTTTATCCATTTGTCTGCTGAACAAAATGGCTGCCTCCAAGCTCTGGCAATTATGAATGATGCTGCTATGAACATCTGTGTGCAAGTTTTTGTGTGAATATAAGTTTTCAATTCCTTTGGGTAAATACCAAGGAGCACAATTGCTGGATCACATGGTAAATATATTTAGTTTTGTAAGAAACTGCCAAACTGTCTTCCAAAGTGGCTGTACCACTTTTCATTCCTACCAGGGATGAATGATAATTCCTTTCATTCCATATCCTTGCCAGCATCTGTTGTTGTTAGTGTTTTAGATTTTTGCCATTCTAATAGATGTGCAGTGGTATCTCATTGGTGCTTGAATCTGCAATTCCCTAATGACAAATGATGCTGGGCTTCTTTTTATGTGTTTATTTGCCATTAGTTTATCTTCTTTGGTGAGGTGTCTGTTAAGGTCTTCGCATCATTTTTTAATCAAATTTTTTTTGTTTTATGATTGTTAAAGAGTTTTATGATTGTTAGGAGTTCTTTGGATACCAGTTCTCTTGGATACCAGACCTTTATCAGGTATGTTTTACAAAGATTTCCTCCCAGTCTGGGCTCGTCTTTTCATCCTGTTAACAGTGTTTTTCACAGAGCGGAAGTTTTTTATACTAATAAAAAAGCTCTATTTATCAATTTTTTCTTTTACAGATAGTGCTTTTAGTGTTGTATCTAAAAAGTTACCGCCAAACTCAAGGTCACCTAAATTTTCCCCTATGTTATCTTCTTGGAGTTTTATATTGTAGTGTTTTACAATTAGGTCTATGATCCATTTTGAGTTAATCTTTATGGAAGGTGTAAAGTCTGTGTCTAGATTCATTTTGTGCATGTGGATGTCCACTTGTTCCTGCACCATTTATTGAAAAGACTCTTTTCTCCACTGAATTGCCCTTTGCTCCTATGTCAAAGATCAGTTTGATTATAGTGTGGATCTATCTCTGGGTTTTCTATTCTGTTCTTTTGATTTATGACTTTTAAGTTTCTTACAAGTTAGAAAAATATAGAAAATTTTTATTTTAAAATGAATCGCTCAAACGTAGGCAAAAGAAAATTTATTGGCACTTCTCTCTGGTATAGAACATTATCTAGCCATTAAAAAGTATGTGTACGAGAATGTATGATAATATGGAAAAAAGAATTTAGTAACGTTAAATGAATAAAAACAGACTCCAAATAGATACAAAAATTATATTAACTACTAGTTTAAAACAACAGTAAATGACCAACCAAATGTAAAAAAAAGTTTTGGAAAAATACATAAAAATACTGTTTTTGGGGGGTGGGAATATGGAACTATGGACAATTTCTTTTTCTCTATTATTTTCCATTTTCTAAAAACTTTTCTATAATGAGCATATAATTCTTTCACAATAGAAAAAATATGTAAAATAAATGGGAAAAGAAGATACATTTAAAAACAAGTTTTAAAATGCAGTGCACCACTGTGAACTGTGGTGAACACTTCGGAAAACAGCGTGGCACTATCTGGAAAAGCTGAGGCAGCACTGACCTCTTACACGCGTGCATCAGCAAGCTTGCCCAAGGAGGCTCATGGCAGAAATCCAAATGTCCACCCACAGCGGACCAGGTAAGTCGGTTACACAGTGGAAAATATACAGTGGTGGACATGTTTGAACTACAGCCACACACAACAAGGAAGAATCTCAGGAACGTTAAATGGTGGATGAAACAAGTAAAAAAAAAAAAAAAAAAAAAGCAAAACTAATTTATTGTTTGAGGACATAAGCCTATGTGATAAGAAACATTCTAAAATGCAAGAGAACAAACACAAAACTCAGTGGTTATCCCTCAGTAGAAATGCAGGAGATAATTGGGGTGTGGGCACCTCTGGGCTTCCAAAGTCATGTTCTGGAAATTACTTCCAGAATATAAATTTTCTCAATTTCCATTCTAAATGCTGGTTTGCTCCCAAATCATTTACATAGAGCAACCCAACAAGTGTCTTCTAGAAACAGTCTGCCCGGCATGTCAGGTCAGGACTTCAAAAGATCCACAAGAAGTGCTTCCTTCTAAATTATAAAACTATAACTGGCGCTTTCTACACACATATGAAAGCCAATAAAAGCTGTGAGTATACGATGCTGAAACTACGCCAGGTGATTCCCTTGGCAAGCTTTTTCTGGTACAAGTCACATGTAACACTCATTTCCACTGAGGACACGTCATGCATTAGATTCCCATTATCGATGATTCTGGGCTCATGATGGGGTTAGGTCCTGATAAACCCACTGTAAGCTGAAAATGCATTTACTGCACCTAACATCACAGCTCAGCCCAACCTGCCTCACATGTGCTCAGAACACTTACATTAGTCTACAGCTGGGCAAAATCATCGAACACAAAGCCTATTTTACAATAGAATGCTGAGTGTCTCGCATCATCTGCTGAATACTGTACTGACAGTTACAAACAGAATGGCTGTGTGGGTACTCGAAGTACAGTTTCTGCAGGATGTGTAACGCTTTCGCATCACCGTGAAGTTAAAAACCACAAGTTGCACCACTGTAAGTCGGGGCCCACCACCTATGGAACCCAAACAGGTGCCACCAGAAGATGGTCTGAAGTCACTGGCCAGATCTGGCCCATGGCCTGTGTCCCCAGCTAAGAGTTTCGGGGGGAGATCAATATGAAGCTGAGACCGCACATGATCTGCAAAACCTAAAACATTTACTGTCTCGGCCTTGGGAAAGTCTGCCAACCCCTCGCCACCCAACGTCGTACCTGTCCTGTTGAGTCTCGCCATGTTCATCATCGCTTCTTGGTAGGCCAACTCCACATCTTCTTGGGTGACCACTAGTTTAATTTTATTCCATTTTTCAGGCTAGTAATAGGAACACAGGTGAGGAAGAAAAGATGGAAAAATGCAATTAATCCTTACTTCTAGCCACTGACAAAAAGAGGAACAAATTTTTCTTAGTCATCTTCTGGGGAGCTTTATCTAATTTTGTACAGAAAATTAAGTTTTCTAACTCTTTGGTTTTTCTGTGATTAGTATTTTAAGTATCCATTGGACCTGTCGGTACAGTGTCTCTTCTGTTCGCATCCCACATTTCTGTAATCAAGTGTCACGGCTGCTGGGTGTGCACACCTGCAGGACGTCCGGCTGTGCCGCCGCACGCACGGGGCTGCAGCCTGTCCCTCTGCGGCAGCGTGTACATCGCATCATTAACAGCTTTGCGTGTCCTCTGTTTCTCCTCCGCGTCTCCCTTATTAAGCTGCCAGCTTTTACTTTCCAAATTACAATTATATTCTCACTGACTTTAACTGAATTTCGGAGTCAAGCTATGTTGGTGGATCAACAAAAGTGAAAACAACTTTAATTGCGAACACACTGGGGACAACCTCTGGTGACCAGAAAACGTGTCAGAAAAAGGACAAAGAAAGTCGCTCTCTCTTTTCCTCAGTCTGATGTTGAAAGAATCTAGCATCATGAGGCTGGGGGCACGGCACACGGACCTCACAGTGCATTCATTACCCTCACGCGTGCATTCGTTTTTTTTTTTTTTTTTTTTTTTTTTTGAGACAGAGTCTCACTGTATTGCCCGGGCTAAAGTGAGTGCCGTGGCGTCAGCCTAGCTCACAGCAACCTCAAACTCCTGGGCTCAAGCGATCCTCTTGCCTCAGCCTCCCGAGTAGCTGGGACTACAGGCATGCGCCACCATGCCCGGCTAATTTTTTTTTTTAATATATTTTTA
>CAUYRB010004603.1:0-51489 GCA_963574695.1 Propithecus perrieri | reverse complement strand
TTTGTCAAAGATTAGGTGGCTATATGAGGATGGTTTTATATCTGGGTTCTCAGTTCTGTTCCACCGGTCAATGGCTCTATTTTTGTGCCAGTACCAAGCTGTTTTGATTACTACAGCCTTATAATAAAGTTTGAAGTCTGGTAAGTTGATACCTCCCATTTTGTTTTTATTACCTAGAATTGTTTTTGCTATGCGGTGTCTTCTCTGGTTCCATACAAAGTGTAAAATTAATTTTTCTATATCTGCAAAGAATGATGTTGGTATTTTAACAGCGATTTCATTGAATCTGTAGATCACTTTGGGTAGTACAGACATCTTAATGATGTTGATTCTGCCGACCCACATCTTTACCATTCTTGTCTAATTAATTGTCTATAGTGACCCTCAACTTCCCTAGTTATGAACAGCAGTGGGGAGGAGGAGCAAGATGTGTGTCTCTAGATGCACCCCATTCTGAAAAACAGCCTTTGGGCAAAGCAGCCCCCAAATTCTTTCCCTTAGGCAACAAATTCTCAAGAACTTTCTTCTACCCTGTGCTGACAGTATAAGTCGTGTGAACACAAACATGGGTAGGATACAAACAGATCAAAGCAAAGCACTCTAGGATCTTACTGGGCTCATTCACCCTCTTCATCACACCAAGAGAAAGTGACATTGATACCCATGCTCTGGGAGAGAACCTGATTTGAAGCTGTGACCTCGCACCACCACTCAGGCCTGGGTGATAAGGTCTTTCTTGGATGGGGGGCACCACTGAGATAGTAAATTCTGGCATATTTCTATTGGTCCTGCAATTTTTAGCTGACTTTTCAGCTCCTCTGGAGAGCTACCCACTTCCACCCAGATTGTTAGCTGCACCCCTCATGCTGGGCTCCCATCAGTGCAGTGGGCTGCTGCTATTGCTGCACAGATATTCTCTCAAATGTGAACATTTGGAGGGCACAGCTGGCTCATCTTCTTCTCACAGCTGTTTCTTTGCACCCAAATCCCCCAGCTTGCTTTCCCCACTGCATAGAGGTTGCATGGGCTAATTCTGCTGCCTTGTGATTGGGCTGAAAGATGAGCGCATGGAGAGCTGGGTTCTGACCCTGAGGCAAGGCCTTTTTTATCTGGTATGCTAGGTGGACAAGCATCGCCCTTGGTTTTCCTGCCTCCCTAGAGCTGGGCTCTGGTTCTGTCCACAGAGCATCTCCCAGGCCAGGTGCAGAGGGTGGCAAGAGAAATGCATTCCTGGTTGAGGAGGTTAATGTGTTTGCAAGCTTTATCCTGCCCCATGGCATGGAAGATTCAACTGAGATTGGAGCTCAGACATGCCCGAGACAACTGGCTCAGGGATTGCAAGGCCACTGGTCTGGTGTCTGGGAACACTTGCTTTTTAGAAAAGGTTTTGGAGGTTTCATTGGCTCCATAAATATTTATTGGATGCCTACCATGTGCCATTTGTTGGGCTTTCAGAATGAAGCTGACGTGGTTCCTGCCCTCATGACATTCTGTCCATAAGATTAGGAAAGGCTGGTGTGGTTCAGTGATGGGCTGGCCTCTCTCATTGAGCCTCAGCGGCAAGACCCCGTCTTGCCCCAGTTAAGGCCACTGTGCCCATCTCTCTAGCTTGTTTTTCCACTTCTCCAAAACCTTGCCCTTCTTGCTTTTATCTTGTTCTGTCTTCCTTGCTGCTTTTCCTTCATCCACCCTTCCCATTGTTCCTGCCTCTTTTCTTGCTGAAAATTCCACCCAAGTGGATAAACAGACCATGGTGCATGCACACGATGGACTATTACTCAGTGCTACAAAGAAATAAGCCATCACGCCCCGCATGGGGGAACCTTAAAAGCATATTGCTATGTGAAAGGAGTCAGCCTGAGAAGGCTACAGTCTGCATGGTTCCAACTACACGACATCCCAGAAAAGGCAAAACTATAAGACAGTAAAAAGATCAGCAGTTGCCAGGGATTTGGGGGCAGGGAAGGAGGGATGAACAGGTGGAACACAGGGAAATTTTTGGGCAGTGAAACTCTTCTGTATGATACTGTAATGACAAAGACATGCCATTGTATTTGTTAAAACTCATAGAACTATACAACACAAAGTGTAAACCCTAATGTAAACCATGGACTTTAGTTGATACTGATATATCACTATTGGTTTATCATCATAAATATACCACAGTAACACAAGCTCTTCATAATAAAGGAAACTATGTGGGGAACAGTGGGTATATGGGAACTTTCTGCACTTTCTGTCCAATTTTTCTGTCAACCTAAGATTGCTGCAAAAATGAAGTTTGTTAAAAAAAAATATCGGCCCAAATCACCCCAACCTCACCCTGGCATAGGCTCCAGCATCTCTTCAGAGTTCCCCATTTGGCCTCCCTCTGCCTTCCAGTGGGATCCAGAGATGTTCCCAATTTCACACTGATGCAGCCTCCACGTCTCCCAGTGACTTTTGTCCCCACAAGGACTGGTCTGTCCTGTGACCGTGCCAGTGAGTTACTGTGCTGACCTTTTGATCTTTGTTCCCATGCCTGGCCCACACGCTCTCCCCTGGAACTCCTGACATTCCCAGTGAGCCTCCACATTGGCCTTTGGAGTTAACGCGCTGGCCCCTTGCCCATCTCTTGTTAAAACATGGGCTGACCATAAGATGCTTTTTGCCACCACTGATATCCCAGTCATAACCACCCCTGCCTATTCATCCCCAGTCCCAGATGAGAAACCTGCAAGGAGAGAATCTGACAGAGAGCGGTGGCTGGAGTCTCTCACCTGTGGCCTTCCTGTGGTCCTCCACCTCACTCACGCTCCCGGCTAGAACCTGCCACATCTTGTTAGGAGTCTTAGAGGCAAGGGGCCTGTGGTGACATTTTCCTCTGCATTTCCTGCACTGCCAAGGAGAACGCCGAGGCTCTAATCAGTCACGCTTTTACAACCAACCGCTCAATGGCTACTGCCCCTGTTAATCATTGATGTGCATATTAAAGCACACAAGGTTTTTTATCAGTACTCATGGGGATGGGGAAAGCAAGAAAATCCTTTGCTGAAAAACACCAGTACACACTTTGTTTCAGATGGTGCCAAAGCCAGAGCTTGTGGTGAGGGGAAAGCTAGCTACATGTGTCTATGGGTTTGGCTGTGAATGGAGGGGTGGGGAGAGGACCTTAGTCTTTAATAGGCTCTCAGCAAAAGTTGAAAACTGATTTTGAAGGAAAATACTAATTCTCAAGCTTCCAGGAAAAGCAGTCCATCAACTCATGTGAAATATAGCCGCGGTCCCCAACCTTTTTGCACCAGGGACAGGATTCATGGAAGACAATTTTTCCACGGACTGTGGGTGGGGGGTGGGGCCCTGGGGTGGGGCAGGGAGAGGAGGAGCTCAGGCCATGATGAAGGGCCCTGTTTTCCTAACAGGCCACAGCCACTAAGTGGCCACAGCCCAGGGGTTGGGGACAGCAAAAGTATAGGATCTGATAAAGACCAGGAGAATGGTTCATTCTGACACCATATTCAACAGTCCTGTACTGAACCTGCACTCCATGGAAGGCCAAGCTGGGCAGTTTGGGCTCAGTCCTGTAGGCCGTGAGGAGCCACTAGGTTTTCCGGGCAAGAAGGTAACAAGTGTGTATGGCAAGATGAAAGGGAGGGTAAAGAGCAAATAAAGTAGAGGAAAAGCAAAGGGAATGAAAAACAGTCCTATTTTCTTAAAGGTTCTCATGCATATGCTGTCTGCCTGCTCGGAAACCTGGACACACCTGGAGAAGGGGCTCCTAGGACAGCAGGCACAGCTGGGCATCTTCAAGGCTGACTGGGACTCCCGAAGGACTTCTCCAAAGCCTGACTCCACCCGCCAGGAGATTGGAAGGAAAGTGAATGCAAGGCAGAGGGCAGGCTGGGGCCTCAGCGAGCAACAGCAGAACAAGAACCCCTGCTGGTAGGGACTGCTTCCTCAGGAAGACAGTTCCTGCTAAAATCCTCCCTTCTGTCCACCCAGGCTACCACGTGAGGATTGCTGGGCAGGGGAGAAGCACCGAACTCCCGCCTGGGGACTGGCAGCAGCCCCAAGCCATGGGCAGGACACCACTGTGTTTGCAAACTGGGCTGGGTGAAGATTACTCAAGACTTTCCCCAAGGAAATGGGTCTGGGGTATCTGAATCAGTTCAGCGGCTGTAATAAAGTATTGTGGGCTGGCTGACTTATAGACAACAAAAGCTCACCCCTCACAGTGCTGAGGGCTAGAGATCTGAGCTCGGAGCACCAGCATGGGCAGGCTCTACTTAGGGCCCTCTTTGGGGTTGAAGACTGCTGACTTCTCATTCTAGCCTCACGTGGGGGAATGAGAAGAGAGAACACTGGCACCCCTTTTATAAGGGCACTAATTCCATTCACGGGGGCTCCATCCCCATGACCTAATCACCCCCCGCCAAAGCCTCCATCATATTGGGGCTTTGGATTTCAGCATATGAGTTTTGAGGAGACACAACATTCAGTCCATTTCAGGGGTAGAAATGTGTAGGTACTTGGGAACCACTTTCTCCTGACTCCAACTGTCTTTTAAATCCAAGTAAATCAGCTTGCCAAGGACTTCAGCCATGATGAGGGGTCACAAGTCACAAGCAAGGAAGTAGGAAAGTAAGGTCAGTTCTACCCATGTGCTTGTAGGATAGGGGGATTCACAGGCTTATTGGGAGTGTTTGAAACTACAGTCTTTTATGTCTTTGTTTTTCTTTCTGTGAACATTAGTCAACCACAGGGTCAACTCCTCCCCTTCTGGCTGCTTCCCCAGGTCTACCCAAGTGCTGGGCTTCCCCATGGGAGGGTCCCTCATTGCTCAGATCTGGGAGGGACCCCTGGATTAGGGCCCAGGGGGATGACTATGACTCAGCAGGATGTCCCTTGTGCTGGGTTTGCAGCAGTGCCACCACTCCTCAACTTGGCTGCTTCTGTCACTCACGCCAGCCCCTCATCCCGCCTGTTCTGTCCTTGAGGCTGGAGAGAAGGACCTGCAGGGCCTAAGTCTGGGAGGAGGCTGACAATGAGCCAGCTAACCCGGTACCATCCCCAAGAGAGCACTCTCTGGCCTGCGGCCGAGACTTACTCCCTCAGGGAAGCCTCCGCCTCCAGAGACTGCTGCTCAGAGCGTGCCCCTGCGTAAATCTGCAGACTGGAGCACAGCTCCAAGAAGGCAAGGGTCAGCGTCTCCTCCCCACTTGGGTTTGTCACCTTGGTTCTGCATCAGCCCCTAAAGGCACTTCTTGGACGTGCAATGGCCCGAGGAGGACTGAGATTGGTGAGCCCAAGGAGTGACACCCACCCTGGTTAGAGGGAAACCCACCCGCCCTGACAAAGGCGGACAGTCCGGGAGTGCTGTGCTGTGGTTGTGCTGGAAGCATTCCTTCAGCCAGCCCCCTAATCCCCTTTCCAACAGCCTGCAGCCTCCCTCCAGACCCCCAGTGGCAAGGCAGCCCTGCTCTACTTCAGCAATTTGCCAATACTGCTGACAGTTTATCATCCTCCTGTAGACATCCCAGGGCCCCTGTGAGTGCAAGGCTGAGGTAAGGGAGATTGAGAAGCCTTGTCCTGAGAAGGCTCCCTTTTCCTGTTCCAACGGTGCTGGCCCGGGGCCCTATCAGAGTATCGCTTAGCAAAGTCACCTCACCCTTGCCAAGGCAAACAAACCGAGCACTTTATTATAACGTGCCGTTGACTCTAAGGAACAGTCCCCCAGTTCTGAGTGCAGCTGTAAAGCTGATAACCTTTAGCTGGCATTGGCTCCTACAAGATGCTTATAGGATTCTGGGTTTTTTTGTTTTTTTTTTTTAAATTTCATTGAATGGACTGGATAGACATTGCATTTCCAATGTTTTCTCTTTGTCTCTTCCCTCAGATGTAAGAGTGAGAATTCCTGGCCCTAGTTTCTTTGCTCCTGCATTTAGTAAACTGGCTGTTTAATCTTATTCGATTTTATTTTATGTTTTATTATTTGTAGTTAAGTAGGTGACACTAGCCCCATAAACAGAAAAATATTTTGGCTGCTGAAAGACATTTTTTTTTTGGTTTCTACCACTTGGTCTTTGTTCTTTCTTTCCTTCCCAATCCTCTTCACCACCAACAAGTCTGTAACATCTGCCTGGTTTGGGTCATAAAGTTGGTCACGTGGACTGTGCTAATAGCCACTCTGTCAGCGTCTCAGCCGTGTGTCCTCAGTGCTCCCTAGGTAAGCTGTTAGTCAATGATCTGCTTAGGACAAGAAGCCTGCAATCCTGCCCACGGCCAGCTGATTCCCATCTCCCTAAAGCTTTTGCTCTTAAATGACAACCACCAGCACAATAACAACAGCCAGGTTCAAAGGGGCTGAAGATGAACTGTCCGCTGGTGCCCTGGCTCCCGCCAGGCCGGATTTACAGCTCTCCCGAGCTGGCCACTGAGAAGCAGGGTCCCTTGGCAGGATGCTCTTGTGTTGGACCAGAGCTTCTCCTCTGAAGCAGGAAAGACAAGGCAAAAGGCATAGAAATGCTGCTCAGAGCCCCCAACCTCACCAAAATGCTCCAGAGGCTCATGCAGTTCCTAAATCCATGGGTTTTTCTTAAGGATAAAGAAATGCTAAATGCAGATCAGCAGAAAGACAGAATTCAACACAGACCCCATTTCTTTCCTCCCCCTGAACCAAGCTGTGTAATTTTGTGGGCATTTTCAGTTTAAGATATCCCACAAGTGAAAGTGGTTAGATTGTAAGACAGACAACATATCTAGTTGAAAGACAAATGCCATTTTCTGAAAGGAACAGTTGTGATCTACTTTGTGGCACCACCTGGCTCAGAATAATAATAATTCTCACTATCTCCTGTGATTATGGCAGAAAACTTTTCAAGATGTCATTTTACAGCTATAAATTTACCTTAAAGGGGTGAAATTTAGGGGAACTTCTTAAAAAAGTTTTTAAAACAATTTCCTTCGAAAATTGAAATTTGAAAGAAGAAAACCCCAAGTCATCTGAAATATATTTTCCCCCTTTACAGTTATCCTTTATAATTATCTAAATAGAATCCTGTTATTAAGTGAGCAAAACAATGACCACATTAATTTATCTTGATATTCCCAAATAAAGTGATAGTAAATCTGTAAAGGAGACTGAAAATTAATATTTTATATATTACAATTTCTATATTTTGTTGCTCCCTTCTTTCTTGTAGATTCCAAATTTGTACCCCAAGGCATCAAAAATCCCCCAAATATTATATCTATCATTACAACTAAATAGAAACTCAGGACTGAATGAATATAGGAGAAAAAATGCTTTGATGAACTGTCAAAAAATAAAAAGTAGGAATTAGTGTTGGTCAGTCCGGCCCTTACCAAAATGTGGATGTGAGTTTTAGAAAATACGAGATTTCTTTCCTGCCAGCACAGTCCTCTGAGCCCTGATGGCTCTGATGATTGGCAAGAAAGAAAAGGCAATGCAGGACAAGGGGTGACTCTTTGAAACTGGCTGGTGGTCTGGGGCATGTTCTCGCAATGTTCTGGACATCTCTCCCAGAGCCTCATTTTCTTCCTTTGTAAAATGGGGATAAAAATCTTTCACAGGGCTATCATGAAGGTTTAGAGATAATATATTTAACACACCTGTCCTGTACACCAAGTGCTAGGGAGGTACTTAATAAATGGCAGCTTTCATGATAGTCATGACTTTGGACACAAAACCAAATCAATTCCATCTTGACCACAAGCTGCCCTAGAACCTGCCCTCTGAAAGCCCTGTTTGCTCTAGGGTGACGGAACGTTGCTAGTCATTCTCAGACTATAAAAACTCTGAGAACAGAGACTATCCACCTGGTTTGTTGACTGACAATTGCTTTGCCCAGCAGCCAGTGAAAGGGCTCTCAAAAATACACTCTTTGGAAAGAGCCTAATTTCACTTAGGGAGTTTTTGTGCTGCAAGGAAATGGAGATCCTCTTGTGGATGTATTCTCCAAGAACAAAGCTTTTCTTAACCAGGCTGTCCTGGCAGCTGCAGGAGTATGGGACTGAGGGAAGAGCCCAGAGTTTCTGGGCATTGACACGAGGTGTCAGAGTACCAGGAAGTTTCTCCCAATTCTAGTGCTAAGAATGGTACCTTGCCTTTGTACAGTGCTCTCCAGCTCAGAGAGACCCTAGCATGCCTGGCCTGACTGGATCCTCCCCTATGAGATATCAGGCCAAAGAACACCAGTCCCATTTTATAAGAAGCCAACGGTTTAAAGAGTTAACAGATTTGCCCAGGATCATATAGATGAATGGAGGCAGGGTTAGAATTCCAGATCTTTCCTTTACAGAATACTTCATCTTTAGATCTTTTATCCTTCTTACACTGTTCCTAAGACCCTACTTTTTTCTCCCAATTTTTAACTGTATAGCACTAGCAAATTCTATGGCTCAACACACATGTCTACAGATGAGTTCCGTCTCTACCAACTGTGTAACTTTGGGCAATTCACTTAAGCTCCCTGAACCCCAGCTTCTTCATTAAAAGGGAAAAATAAAGATAGTAGTGAAAATTATGAATATTAAAAGCAATAAATGCATGTAAAGTTATTAGAATGGTATCTGTGCTTGTTCTAGCCTTTGGAGTAACTCCTCTTCCTCACATATAATAAATCTTTGATGTTTAACTTCTAAGAAATATTGATCCCTAGTAAGGGATTTGAAGCCTACAGATATTCAAAACACAGTAGATGACTGGTAAAACCATAATGTTTGAGTCATATTATAAGAATATATTTAACATTTGCATTTCCAAGGAAAACGATACACTACCTATTTGGTGTGTAAAGTAAGAAGATAGCCTTAAGGCTCGTTTGGATGTTATTAATATCAATGCATATAAAGAAGCACTTGCAGGACCTGTCTGTCCTGTTCTGACTTCAGCCTACACGCCAATGTCTTTTCCATTTTCTCCATGAAGATTTAAATAAAACCAAACAACCAATATTTACCAGGGACATAATCTCTCTTTTAGATTTATCGCCTTTAACTTTCAATGTTTTGGATAGTAAATACAGTTGCAGCATTTGAAGCATCTCAGAGGTCTCAGTCCAATCCAGTAATATTCTTTGTAGGTCTTTCTAGAACTTTTTACCCTTAAGAGGGTGAGGTTACTCAGTTCCAAATGTCTGATATCAAATAGCCATGAATGAGCAAAGAAAAAGGTATTTGGAGACATGATGGGGTGAATTCCCTTCACTCCTTGACCTCGAGACCTGTGTTATCATAGATATTAACCTTTTCAGTTTCAAACTTGGTCAGTTACCTAACTATTCTGGAAGGCAGCCTTTACTCTCCAATACTGGCATCAGTAGAACCCAGACAAATGCACAAAGACCTCTAGATCAAGAGAGGGTAAAGTATTGTAGTTAGGACCAGAGACTCTGGGGCAAGATTGTCTGGGATCACTACCAGCTGTGTGACGTTGGACATGTTACTTAATTTCTTTATGCTTCAGTTTCCTCATCTGTAAGGTGGAGATGATAATAAGAGAAATTACCAACTGCTTCTCACAGGTAACTTATATATTTCCATTGAGAGATCTTTGGACAAATATGGCGTGGTGGTCATTAGCATTTGGAGGGATGAGTGCAATGTAGAAAATCATAGCCTTTGAATCAGGAGACCTGAGTTCATGTTCTCTACTGACTGTGACTCCCCTAAATCACAGATCAAACCACTTAGCACAGCATTCAAGGCTCTTTACAATCTGACCCCAACCTACTTTTTTGATCATACTTGCTGTCACCTCCTACTTCTCTTTGTGCTCTGCCCATCAGACTATTTGCAATTGCCTATAGTAACAGGGACACCAACTCACTATAAGTTTGTGTGTGCTATTTCCTCTGGCAGGATTGCCTCCTTCTCTCTTCCAACGTGTTTGTTAACTGCTGCCCCTCTGGCCGTGACTGTGTTATGGCTGTCTCCTTCATTAGACTGTCTCAGAGAATGGTTGCCTTTTCATATTGGTGTCTGGTATAGTGCCCGGCACATCGTGGGCAGACAACACTGTTTGTAAGTGATTGAGAGATTAAATGAATGTATTTTAGTTAAGTTTCTTAAGAATGGTGAACATGCCTGGTGCCTTTCCAGGAAGCTGAGGGGCTGGAGGAGACAGTGAGTCCCTGGCCTGCTGCTCACCCCACTGTGGACGAGGCCAAGGTAGAGTTTTTGGCCTAGAAGGAGCTAGTTACCATATCCTTAGCTTCAGTCTGGACAAGAGCTACCTCATTGCAGGGATAGGGGACACCTGGGGTCTTTTAATCCCAGTTTCCCAGTGGAAGTGCCTCTGTGGTTGGCAATTTAACCTGAAACAAAGAAATGTCAGTTTCTCCCTCTGGAGTGGATGGATGTAGAAGTTAGAGAAGATGAGGGATCATAAACAAATGGAAGAAACTTTTACCCCGATGCCTAGCCTTTAGTACAGGGAACTTACCAACTTCTGCAAAATCATGCTTCAGACAACATCCCAAAAGCAAATGAGACCCAGACCCTGGTCAAGGGTATTTGAGATGCTTGCACAGCCAAACTCTGAGTGTGGGCTGACAGCTTTGTGAGACAGAGGAGGCCCATGCCAAGCTGACAATTTGATGGGGATCGGCACCAGCAGGGCTTTCCGCACACCAGCGCTCAATGACCTGGTCAGACTCCACACAACCTTCCACCCTTCTGAGAGTGCCCATCTCGGGACTTCTAGAGAAAGGCCTGTGATCCTTAAAGCTCTGGCATCTGGCTGCGGGAGGCTTGCTGGGGGATGTGTGCGTGCCCAGGACATGACAGAGGTACTCGTGGTTCTGGAGCTCCAGAAACATTTTTGAATGTGTGCAAAACATGAGTAATGGCGCAAGGAATGGGTTCACGGTATTGTTAGAGAAGTAACAACTTTGTGATGAATCCTTGACACTCAGTTCACTGGAATGTTCTTCCATTCCACATCTATTTCTTCTAGAAGCCAGATTTTCTTTTATGAGAGAAAGAAAAAAGCTTTAGGAAAATAAGTTATTCTCCCTAGAGGAGACTCAGTTCTCCTGCATGAAGCCATTGTGCATGGGTGGGTGTTCAGGGACAGTTAGGTGTAGGTACATGGGAGTGGCAACTGGCTGAGGGCTTCTTTCCCCTTCTTGATCCTGATTTCTGGGGCTAAGTTTAGTTCCTCCCACAGAGGTTGCTCACAGAGCAGGAGGGCAGATGGAGTAGCCAGTGATGCTGACTATAGCTTATCTTCTCACCGCAATCAACAATAAAAATGAAATCAACTCCCCCACCAAAAAAAAAGAAAGAAAGAAAGAAAAAAGAATGGTGATCATAATATGTCTCCTTTCACTTTAGAAAATTATGTGAGAACATCTGTTTGAAAGTAAAGTAATAATACAACATACACTAACAATGAAGTCCTCACTAAAAACATGAATGTAATATAGCCTTAGGGCATTCTTACACTCCTTTGAAAGCCTGAAAAAACATTCTAGTGGTGATTATTTGGTGTCCCTGAAAATGTCAGAGCAAATTCTTTTGTGTTAGCATCTGTCTTCTGACAAATGGGTCATGTTGCATAATGACCCTATTATTGGCCTTGTTCCTAAACGTTATAAATCCCTGATGACTTCTCATGGTCAACTGTGTCTTGGGTAGACTTTGCTCCCATAGGGCACTGGGAAGAGGAGGTCTGAGCCAGCCATTTCTTTCATCTGGCTCCAAAAGGGACACCAATTACCAGGCCACCTTGCTGACATGTTGCCTCAAATGCTTCCTTGTTTGAGAAGGACTGTTTCAGAAAGACTGAGCTGATCCTTTCCTATAGGCAGTAGAGAAGTGAATGGATTCTTGTGCTCTAGAACTTGGGCTGTTGGCAAAATATTTTAGGTACATTTAAATACCTGGTTATGCCAGAGGTGACAGTGGCTGCAGGGGCTGTCTTACTTAGCAGAGCATTTAGTTGAGTGTATAATTAGCAAGACCCATTGGTTGGAAGAAAAGAGACAAGATTTCTTGAGCTTTCTATCGTCACTGCCAGGGAAAGATAGTTGGAATCTTTACGCTGAGTCTGACATCATCACAGGGAGGCAGACGTCACCCTGTTGTGCCAGAACTTTGGACTCAACACCATTCTGCCCACCTGTGGTCTGATGTAGAGAGGTATAGAAACCTACTACATGAAAAGTCCAGTGTCTGGAGGTATTAATACAGCTCTGTTGGGGCTCTACGCTAGTCTAACTAACACAACTTTGCTAGTAACTTATCCAACATTCCATACTTCATTTGAAGCAAGCAAAGTGTTATTGGGACTAACTTATTTATTGAATATGGTTTCTTAATACCAAAGCTCCTCTTTCCATTTAGTGGGAGAACATGTGAATTTTGAGCCTTTACCAAAAGCTCAGAGTAGTATAAAGCTATACTGAATATTCTGGGTAGGCAGTTGAGCTTTCCCTATTTGAACCTTGATCTTTGTTTGGTATCCTTGGTGTTGCAAGTCAAGATTGAGAAAATCAGATTGATTTTTTTTTGAGGGTCACAGTGGTCACCACAGAGAACAACACAGCTCTAATTTTTATTGGCAGATAAAAGGAAAATCAACAGGGAAAGGAACATATGTGTTTCTTAGAAATATTGTTATTTGGGACAGTGTTTTCTTGGTATTTAAGGGAGTACGTATTTCAAAGGCTAAGTGAGTGAAACTTTTCATTCAAAAGAAGATCAGAATTTAACTTTGTCATCTTACTGTTAGGTTGGAAAGTATCCTCAACTTAGAATATATAATACATACTCAGTTGAGAAGATGAGATGTTTACCTATGTTGAAGGTGGGCCTCTTTTCTGAGGGAACAGGCTTTGGGATTGCTCACAAGAAGCAGAGGTTACCATGTTGGAGACTTAGCCTTAGTGTCTGGGCTAGTTAGTATTATTCTTCAAAGACTCTTATCTCACCTGTCTTATTACCCCCCACCCCATGGGATAATGCAATCTAATTCCAGAGTCAGAGGCTTTCCTGGTAGACATAAAGGACAAAATTTTAAGAAATAGAGAAAAAAATACATTTGTATGAGAATCAAAGGATTTTTAAACAATACAGGAGACTCTTCACAAATTCTAAAGACTGGATTCACCAGTCCCACTCATGATAATGGCAGAGGTAGGAGAAAGACCTTAAATTACCCGAGGCAAAAGATCATGTTTTATATATCTGTATATGTCTACTTTCTAGTAAGGCACCTGATACATCATGGGGCCTCAATAAATATTAGTTGGTAGCACCGCATCTTCTGAGACATACACCTAATCACCCTTTGAAGAAAGTAACAAAAATATGGTTAACTAGCTTCCTGCCACCTTTACACCCCAGAACATTTGGTTGTCTGTTAAAGGGCTTTCTTGGTGAGAGAGCACTTCAAAATGCTAAAGACTGCTAAAGAGCTCATTATGTGTTTGCATTTCTTTATACATGGAAACTAGAGAAGCATGCCATTTGTTCATACAAATATGGACTCGATTAAATGAGGAATATAGCCAAGATTCATGGGAAAATATGTAGAATGATAAAAGTGGAAAGGACTTAAGAAGACATTTATTAGATTTCTGAAAAGAAGTCCCTATTTTCAACTACCTTAAAGGACATGAGGTGGGGGAGGAGGGAGAAGGAAAATTCTAAACAATACCAAAACCCAAGACCCAAAATTAGTCCCATAGCCAGAAACTTGGAAGACCCCTGGCACCGAATTGTGAATCACAGTTATTAACCAACCAATATTATTTGCTATTGGAAACAAAATCAAACTGTTAGCTTTCTTAAAGAAGGTAAGGAGACACAGTTCATTCCTTTCCTGAAAACTGTTCAGCTGTCCCTCTGCTGAATAGAACCATCTTCAACCCAGCAGAACAGCCATTCTGTAACTGTATAAAAATCTCAACCCTCCGAAAACAATGACATTGCATGTTAGAAAACTGGCAGTGGCACACTGAACCCTGGAACACACGTCCAGCAAGTAAAGACTTTGTGAAGTGGGGAGTGGGGAGAAAGAAAGAGTCCTAAAAGAAGAGCATCCAAAGATGATGAAATTTTGTGTTCTCTATTTCGCCTTCAGAAGAATTGGCAGTGGAAGAAGAAGAGATCCTATCTCAACATGCAGAAAACTTCATCAGTAGCATTCCTCTTAAAAGCTGATATTGAACTAGAACATGTCATTCTGCCCTCCAGCTGTAGACCAGAAGACTTACAGCCTAGTACATATTGAGCAGGTTTAAGAACATGTTGCACATGTTAAATGTTCACAAATATTGAGTCTAAGTAGATTGATTTTCACTCCAGGATGAGTAAGCATGAAAAATAAACAGCATAGAGTAGAAAATTTGCCTAACAAGAGAACTGAAACATCATCTCAAAGGCAATTTTAGAAAACTGTTTCTCATCTTAAATTGACTGTGGAAAAGGACAGGAAAGGCACAGGTAGCCATTATGAGATAAAAATAGGAAGGAAAAGGGAAGTGGGTGAGATAAGGAGGGATTGTAGGGAAGCCAAAATGAAATATTATTATTTGTCCACTAAAGTCAGTAATAAGTAAAACTGACATTATAGGAAACCAAATCAGGTATGCCTTAAAATATAGATGCCCTACATTATACACCCTAAAGGAATAAATGAGATAAGGGATGGCAGATACATAAAATGGGGATAGAAAGAAATTATTGATAACTTGTACTCATGAAAGAGACCAGTGATAACAACGAGATAGCCAAAATGAAAGAGTGACAACACCAAATTTTGCCAAGGGTACAGAGTAACTGAAACCCAAAAATTTCTGGTAGGAGTGTAAAATGGCACAAAGACTTTAGAAAATGTTGGCGGATTCTTAACATTTAAACATGTACCTATCCTTTGACTCCAAAATTCCACCCCTATGTAATTATCCAAGGAAAATGTGGGCACAGGGTGTGTTGCTTCAGTGATGTATGCACTGGAGGCCCTGACTTTACCACAATATAGTATATCAGTGTAGTAGAACTTCACTGGCACCTTATGGATATATACAAATAAAAAATAAATGGGAAAATATGTCCACAAAAAACCTAATTCGAATGTTAATAGCAGTTTTATTCATAATAGCCCACAACTGCAAACATTCCAGGTATCTATAGGAGAATCAATAAACAAATTAGAGTATATTCGAGTAACATAATACTACTCAGCAGTAAATAAAATAAACTACTGATACAAACAACAACATGAAAAAATCTCAAAACACATGAGAAAGAAGTAAAAAGAAGTGAAACAAATCTAATACATGACATTGTATGATTTCATTCATGTAATATTCAGAATAGGAAAAACTAATTTATGATGATAAAAATCAGATCAGTCGTTGTTTTTTTGGTGGTGGGATTTGTGGGAAGGGACATGAGGAAATTTTCTGGCGTGATGGAAACTTTCTATATCTCAACAGGGATGTGGTTTATGCAGATATATGCATTGGCAAAATTAATCAAACTGATCAAATACTTATGGTCTATGTATTTCATTGGATATTAATTATATCTCAATAAAGAAGGCATTTGAATTAAAAACATGCTTTAAAAAGAGAATAAAGAGAATGTAATGAAAGAAATATGCAAAATTTTAGAAGAAATTAATAAAGAAAACTTCTCAGAGGTAATGGAAGATTTGAGTCTGCAAATTGAAATGATTTACCAAGTACTATGTAAAGCAGGTAAAAAGAGCTTCACACACGGATATATTATACAAAATATTTGAATTTGAAGGACAAAGTAAAACTTATAAACATTCTAGATGATAAACAGGTTATTAACTAAGAAGGACAGCTATGGATGATCTCAGATTTTTCCACCATATGACGAAATGCAAAAGGCAAGAAAGATGGCGAGACAAGAATTTCATACCCAGACAAATCATTGTTTATGTCTAAAGCCAAGAGACATTCATTCTAACCTAATCAAGAGATTCAAAAAATATATGACCTATTTGTTCTACTTAGGATAATTCCTGGATATATCCTTTAGCTGCTTGAGAGAGAAACTAAAATCAAGACATAAGACATGAAAAATTTGTTGTATAAAAAGATAGTATTTATGGATGTGGAA
This sequence comes from Propithecus perrieri, assembly GCA_963574695.1. NCBI lineage: Eukaryota > Metazoa > Chordata > Mammalia > Primates > Indriidae > Propithecus > Propithecus perrieri. Next base: position 35,388 of record CAUYRB010004603.1, on the reverse strand, counting down.
ACCAGATAACCATAGAACTGTTCAGGAATGTACTGTAAAATGATTATATTGCTGAATACATCAAATAATTCAGAAAAGAGAAGTCATGTAATGTAAAATATTTACTGACAGTAACTTGAATACAAAATGTTAAATTATTCTTATTAATACTAAAAAAAGAATTGGAATGGATTAAATTAGGAAATGGCTACACAACAGGAGGTGAGCAGCAGTTGAGGGAGGGAAACTTCATCTGTATTTATAGCCGCTCCCCATAGCTCCTGAGCTCCACCTCCTGTCAGATTAGTGGCAGCATTAGATTCTCATCTGAGCGACAACCCTACTATAAAGTGCATGTGAGGGATCTAGGTTACACTCTCCTTATGAGAATCTAATGCTAGATGATCTGAGGTGGAGCTGAGGTGGTAATGCTAGCGCTGGGGAGCAGCTGCAAATACAGATTATCATTAGCAGAGAGGTTTGACTGAACAATAAATGTAATGTGCTTGAATCATCCTGAAACCATTGCCCCACCCCTGGTCTGTGGAAAAATTATTTTCCATGAAACCAGTCCCTGGTGCCAAAAAGGCTGGGGACCGCTGGCTTATTATTATTAATATGTTATTTTATAATGGCCTGGTTGTGTTTGTCTATCTCCCTCATTACAATGTGAGCTCTCAGAAGGCAAAAACATCTCGACCTTGTTATTTGTTTTACCCTAGTATCTTCCCTAACATATAGCACTCAATAAAAATTTTTTGAATCAATACCGAAAAAATAATCACAAACGAAAAAGTGGATAAACTCGAAGGCACAAAAACTTATTGTTTGTCAAAAATACTTTGAACATCTTGAACAAAAGGGTCTGACAGATCTCTACAGAACATTCCACCCAAATAAAGCTGAATTCACATTCTTCTCATCAGCCCATGGAACTTTCTCCAAAATTGACCACATACTAGGCCACAAGTCACTTAATATTAATACAATTAAATTATATGTTATGGTCCTAGAAGCCATTAAAAACTTCATTTGTTTGCATAAAATATCAATAGCAATGACAGATGAAAAATGGCTTGTGGGCATAAAATCAGTGCCATAGTAAGCAGAAACTTCTAAACAAATGGATTCCTTTTCCTTATTTCTAGCATGACATGCTAGTATATGCAAGACAGACAGAGGAACTGTCTAGTTTGAAATAATAATTATTCTTCCACAATTGTACCACCTCTCCCCCCATTCCTAACATAGTTCTGGGCACACAGTGGAACCAAATACATGTGTTTTAATTAAATGGGTGAATGGTGCATGGGCACAGGTATTCTGTTTTCAAACAATTTAAGTCCTTTTGGTAGGGGGCATCCAAAGTAGGGAATATTCCACAGAATTTTGCAAGGCATTGTGCATTCTTCTCTTCCAAAGCACATACTCTTTCCCCACGTTTCACACTCATGCCCTTCCACCTTTGTCCCACCTCTCCGCTGAGTCGATGATCTTTTCAGGCTGATTTTTAGTCTAGGGTTTCTTAACCTAATTTTCTTGGATGAAACAGGAGAGTCCTAGAATTACGGCAAAATTGGTGAGTATATGTGCATTTGGGCAATTATCTGGAGAAAAAGAGAGAGCTAGCCTACAGCTTTCATCAGCTTTTCAAAAGCATGCTGTTTTCCAACACAGGTTAATAACTACCTTTAAGTGCCTTTTCTCACACCACTAAAATAGTCACTCACTGTGTTCGTTTTAAGTACTTGTTTTCATTTGTTCTAGACAATAATAAAGTGGCAAGTGTGCTAGAAAATATGAACAATAGCTATTTTAGAATATGGAATATGTTAGGAAAATTCTATTCTTATATCTCTTACATAATGCATTTTGGGCAGAATAAAATGAACTTTAAAAACCTTTATCGGGTGCAAAATTCCAATCAATCAAATTTAGTAAGAAGTGATATTTAGAAAACTATAGAATGCTATTTACAGAGTGCTTATTATATTAAATAGAGTGCTAGTCTCATTAAGTTCTAAACACCTTCAATAGATAACATTCACTTTAATATTATACCTACTGAATGCACATATGACCATATACAAAAGAACTTTATTTTGTTTGGACATTTAAGAGAAGTGGTTTGATTGACCCAATAAATATTTACTGAGGCCCTGCTTTGCTGTTAGGCTCTTTGGTATATATTAGATTAGAGCTATAATAGGACAACACCCTGTCCTCAAGGTTATCACCCAGTGGTGGAGACAAGCAATGGTAATAGAGAGGGAGAAGTCTCACTCTGAGAGCACACCTGGGCCACTATGTGAGCCAAGGTCAAGAGTCTGACATGTCTTTGAGGCTTAGGAGAAGCTTGGGAGAGGAAGTAACTTCTGAGTTTACCAGTATGAGTAAACCAGACCCAAGGAAGATGGGATGGGAGGATGTGGTGGGTGATCAATGAACCAGGTAGTGGCGACAGCTGGCGTAAAAGTTCAGACATGACAAAGAAGTTAATGTCTTCAAGAAATTGAAGATTTCTTCAAGAGAACAGAAATGCCAAAGAATTGAGTCTTTCATGCCATTTAAGATTTCGCTTGCCCCTTATCCAGAGGGCAATGAGGATCTTTTAAAGACTTTTAAACAAAGGAATACAAATTGAGTCCAAGGGAGACAACACTGTAATACCATACAATATTTGAAGTGTTTAGATGTCAGTAGATGAGTGGAATTAGTTTGAATATTCAAGCCTCTAGAATTTGGCTTCCATAATCTCCAAGTTTAAGAAATGGCTCCTAGCCAAGGAGTAAGTTAAAAAAAAAAAGAAAAAAACACAACTCAATTCTCATTTCCTGTCAAAGAAATGGCCATTAAGCAAACAAAACCAAACATGTCTTGTAGGTAAGCAAAGAAACATTGAATGAATGAGTAGCATTACTGAAGAAAGGCCACCCTTTTCAAATCAAAGTGAGAATAATGGGAGAAACAAGAAGACAAAACACAACCCCCAGCACCCATCCCACCAACACACACTCCAGCATGAAAAGTACAAGGAACTCAGCAAGAAGAGGGAAGAGGCACATGTAGGAGCAGCAGCACTGGCTATGGGCAGTGCCTACCCCTTCACAGTGGAGAAGAGAATCGGTGGGAACAGATGGCAGATATAAAAGATTTACAAGAGGGTTTTTGAAAACAATAACAAAACAAGACCAACAAACCTGAGAGGCAAAATACAGTGCTCTGCAAGGCTAATATACAAGGAGAGAATGTGTAATTTTTTTCCCTAAAGCTTTTCAGTTCAAATTAAACAAATACAGTGTTTGGGCATGTAAAGGACAAACCAGAGTCTGTAGAGTATAATAGTTGGAGAAAAAGTATGAATTAAGGCAAGATCTTGGGTTCAGATTTGCTACTTAACTAGCTATATACCCTTGGTGTTAACAAACAAATTACTTTGTTAACTTCAGTCCCCAGATTGCACATCTGTTTAGATTTTTGTGACAAGGTAAGTGGTCAATCAAGGGTAGCTATTATGGCTACCCTTGATTTTTATTAATAAAAATAAATAAAATTTTATACTACCTAAAATGCCTTTGTCCTATATTGTATCCACTAATCATATGTGGTTACTGAACACTTGAAATGTGACTAGTGCAACTAAAGAACTGAATTTTTAATTTTATTTAATTTTAATTAAGTTAAAAACCCTGATATCCAATATATTTGTTAGAAATATTTATGAAAATTAATTAGAAAGTGTACTATAAAACATATTAGAAAACATACTTACATTTGGAACCACTTGAATATGCGAATCAATTTTTGAAAGTGTAAATAATTTAACATGTTTCTTTTCTTTTTTAAAAAAATGTATCAAATAGATAATTTATAATGTGGTCTTTCTATTAGACAGTGCTAGTTTGTCTTTTATAAATAAATATTGCTATTAGAAGGTACTGGTTTGTCTGTGCAAAATAAGTAGTTCCCCAATGTTTCAGAACTAAAAAATAATTACCATTATAAAGTCCTTAGTAGGCTGTAGACCATGTATTGGCAAATTTCTTCTTTAAAGGCCAGATAGTAAATATTTTAAGGTTCTTAAGTCATATAGTCACAACTACTCAACTGCCTTTGTAATGTGAGAGTAGCAATAGACAATACATAAATAAATGAGTGTGGTTTTGTTCCAATAAAACTTTATTTCCAAAACAGGTGGCAGGCCGGATTTGGCCCCTGAGCTGTAGTTTGCTGATCTCCCTGCTCTAGATACTTCTCAAGACATCATACACTATTTCTAATCTTCACAATATTGCTGTCAAATAGAGTCTATTATTCAAATTTAGGAAGAAGTAAGGAAATATAAAATACTATACACTCTGTTATAGTTTACAATGAACAAACATGTAAGCCAGCAATCCAAAAACAGGAATATAATAACATGTAAAAAAAGAATTCCATTGTGTGAACCTACTGGAAAAATTCCAGGTTCTTACCGTGATCATCCAGGCATACATCTCTCTAGAAATATTTATACTTTCCTTCCTTAAGTTCTTGAGTTTAAAAAAATACACTGCTTTATAATCAAACATTCTAAAAATTTACTGTATTTTTACAATCAAAACCATTGCTTGAGATTTTTTAAAAAAATTAGTTATTTTCAGAAATCCTTAATCTTGAAAAATAATTTTCTTTCCCCTTGGCCTAATGCCATCTGGCAGTTTGCTGATAAACTACATGTTAAACAGATGCAAGAACGGAGTCATAGATAAGAAGTATTTCATAACATGCACGATTAGTTCAGTTGACAGGAGAATAAATAGCAAAGTTTATTAGTCTTCTTGTTAGTATAGTTTCTCTTTTATTAATGATGACTTGATTTGACCTTAGTCTTTTGTTTTATTTGTTTAGGACTTGTAATCATTGGCTGCTTGAAAATATAAAAAATTACAAACTATTAATGATATAAAGTGGTATGGAGATAACTGAAGCTTTTAATACCATGCCCTCAGTGAGGCCTGAGGCAGATAATGATCAAGCTATATAGTAACAGAATACTATGATTCCAGAGTCTAGTATGTGTGTGTGGGTTTTTTTTGTTTGTTTTTGTTTTTCGAGAAGCACAATGTATGCTAAAATGCCATAATTTTCTTTTGCATACTTCATGTCCATTTATATTTCAGTAATGCTCAAAAGCTGCATCATTTAACTGAAATAAATAATACTATAAAATAGTTTAGTAATTTATATTAAATTATTTGCAATACTTCATAAATGAAAAATTACTCAATTTATATGTTACAGGTAATGATCACTATTTTTGGATGATTGCAATTCATACACTGACTTGTCAATGCTATGTCTCCACTTTCAGAATTCCGTATCTTTAGGAATTCAAATTTAAAGCTGAAATAATGACTTACCAATAAGTTATGTAAAAGCATAGTTAGACAAATGGCTATTTTGACCTTAGCATTCAAATGAGTATGGTACTCTATCCTTTTGATTCAAGTGTCAAAGAGAACATGTTAAGATAGATTTTTTTCCAGGTTGATCTTATGATATACTGACTTTCAAAAGCAGCACTACTCTCCAGTAACAGGGATGGAACTACAGAAGTGTGGAGCAATAGCAAACATTTCATTGCTATTTAACTTGTCCCAGTTCACATCACATCTCTGCAGTAGTACTGGTTGCCTTGAAAGCAGAGGCTCCACTAGAGTCTAAGCATTCCCAATAATAATGTTTGTTGTGGTGCTTTAGACCCAGAAATCACACATTAAATGTCAACTGTATTTTATTTTTAAGTAAGTGATTATATATGTAATGTGAATAGTATGGATATGACCACAGGATGTACTTAATAAATGGGGACTATTATTGTATCTATCATCATGATTGTCATCATTGTCATTACCATCAACATCAAACACCATCAAATTTTTATATCCCCTCTACATCCTGAAGATCATGCACCTTTCAAAAAGTCAGCACCATTTTCACTCTGTGTTGATTTTAGATATCTTCTTTAATGTATAGTTTTATAATCTAGCAATATATATTTATGCATTCATTAGTTAACATGTGCTGGAATTTTAAAATATACTTTAATAAAAACAACTCATCAAAATAATTCTATAAGGTAAGTAAGTACTATTGTTATTCTCTTTTTACAGATGAGGAAACTAAGGCACACTTGTTTACAGCTAATTTTCATGAGGTCAAGCAAACTATTATCCAGACACCTTTATAAAATTCAAGTTTGATTTTCATAAGTAAATTTAATTGTTCCTTCTGGCTAAAGTATACAAAGGGAATAGACCATATTTCTTTCTAAGAAACTTTTAACTCTGTATTGTTTCTATTTACTCACTCTTATTTTCTATATTTAAATACCACTTTCTGGAAGCTTTCATTGCAGTCTTATCATTCTCAACAAGCAAATGTCAGTCTATCTAACTGGGTTGTTGTAACTTATAGGAATACACAGAATCATGCCTGCTTACACTTCCTAGCATCTTAGTCTTAAACTAAAGACCTAAATAACTAATGAACTAACCAACCAATAGAACAATTAACTAACTAAAAATATAAAAGCCCTTGAAAAACAGAGAGTTGGTGATTTTCATCTCATCTATGTCTTAGTGCCATGATTGTCTTCTCCTACATTCCCCTCAGGGTTTGACCGCCTCATTTCTTGACCTCCTGCCTTGACCTCCTCTGTCCTTGGCTGTTCAGGTGCAATACTAACATACAGTGAAGACTTGCTTCACCCAGGGACAGTATCCATCTATCTATACTTCAAGCCTAATTTGTAAAAGTTCTTTATATTAAAGAAAATCAATACAGTCAGTTATTTTTATGTAAGAGAATGGTAACAATGATTCTGTTCCCACACATGTATGTACACACCCCCCCACACACAGTGTCATGAAAGACCCATTTTAACTAATCTCCATATAAGAAAATGATCAAACCTCAGGACTGAATGATAAGACCAACCTTCTCATTTTAAAGATGAGGAAATGGAAACTGAGTTTAAAAGACACACATTCATACAGGGAAAAAGGAAGAAAAAGACTGGAAAATTAACTCATGTACTTTAAATATTTATTCTTGAAGTTGATTATGATTCTTTAATAATTTTGCCTTTATGAAAAGTGAGTGGCATATCAAATGTCAATTTTTTAAAAAGTCTCTGGAAAAGGTCACGTAGATCAATCTCCAGCCTTGACAATAAAATGACTACCCACGGCGGGTGGGTTAATATTCTCTTCTCAAAGTTCTGAGATGGAGCATGAACATATCTTTTTGTTTGAGATATTCACATATCTCTGTTATTTGAACATCTTAATCACAGAAGTTGTGAGAATATTGTGAGGTAAGCTTTGTCTTCCTCCCGAATCCCTTCCTTTTGAACACATGCTTCAGGAATATCCTTTCTATGTCAACAGCCCCATTGATATCCTCTCTCTCCCAACTCTTATTAAGAGTAACCCTAACAGAGTTGGGTTAACTTCCACTAGGCTATAAATTACTGATTACTACTTAAAATATTAAGCCATACAGAGCAAATTTAACAATACACACATTGCAGATCACTCAAATATTAAATTTGTCCAACCACTGTTTTTTTTTTTTTTTTTTAAAATCAAACAGCTTGTGTAAGGAAGTGAACACGAGCTGAGTTAAGAAAAATAATGAAACTCTATTAAATACAAGGAAAGGTAAGAGTAAAGTTGCTAAAAGCAGGAGCAATGGGGGTTGTCATAGAAATCAAGGGAGTCTTCCTTTCCAATGCAGCAGAAAAGTCTCAGGATCAAGAGGGATGGAGGCATTGCATTTCTTCTCTCTCTCAATCTTTCTATCTGTCTATGACTTTGAAGAAAAAAAGAATGTAAGTATAGGCTCTAAGGGAAAATGCAATGAAAAGATTCTTGAGTCCTGCCAGGACTAGCAGAAGGTTGTCCTAGATAAGGGAGTTAGCTAAGGTGTAAGGATAAGCACTAATTAAAAACTTGTGGCCCAGAAGCTGCCAGCAGGAACTTTTCAGTGGAAATGGACTAAAAATGGACTAAGCTTCAAAGTAAGAAATAATCATGCTTCCCAGGAACCATCAGTCACAATCTCCCAAGGTCCTACTCTGCAAAAGCCACTTGCTAGATAGGCTGGACTCTGAACCACAAACTTCTGGGTTGGCTGCCCCAGAGGGATTATATCACATGGCTGGAGATAACAAAGGGACAGGAGAGAGAATAAAATTATAATAAAAGTTTAACTACATTAGTAGTTTTAATTAGAAAGATAAATGTTCTGTCCAATGTTTTTGAAAAACCTTGCTCTTAAAGGTGGTCCTCTTCTGGAATCTATTATGATTTATGTCTGTAAATGATAGTAGTACCTGGCCAATGAAATTTATAGTCTTCTTAAGAAAAAACTATGACACTGAGAATTTTAGAGATTTTAGAAATTTGGAGAAATACTCTGTTGGGTATAATTTATCCATAATTCAGTTTAATTCACTACCAGGTGGTTTTACAATAGAACTGAGACCCCAACTTCTGGGCCATACAAAGGGTCAAAAAGAATGTATACAACTCACACTTCTGGGGGATATTTGCTTTTCAGTAGAGCACAATGCCTTAAATTTTGGCATCATAGAGCATGCAAAGGAGGGTTTGGACAAAGGCCATTTGAGCCTTTTCATTGTCTCTCAAGTAGTGGCAAAAATGCTGTCCTCTGCTCTAATACATTTTTTCTTTTGCCCAATTACAACTTCTCCAAGTTCAACAAATTCCACCTCCCCTGAGTGCCCCCTTCAAATAACCAGGGTCATGAATAATTGCTGAGCCACTTACATCTTCATCATAAAATATATTTATCAACTTAAAACAGAAAATAATCATATTTGATGCAATTTTTTTAAGTATATATCTAAACCTGTGTCTTCTATCATTTTTACCTACTCTACCCTCTCACTCTTTGGCATTTGCTGTTAATTTGCTCAGAATATTCTTCTCCCAGTTCATCTACAGGATAAGTCATTCTTTAGGTGTCTGCTTATATGTCCCCTCTTTGGAAATTCCTTCCCTGACCACCTAGATGAGGTCAGATCCCCCTGATACAAATAGCATCCAAGGCTCTTTCTTCCTAACACCACCATCTTTGCTAACGATGTGTTATACCATGTGTTTACCATCTACCACTCTGCTAACAGAATCTCTTTCCCACAGCAGGTGGGTACAAGGCAACTATGTTGAAGGAATGATGAATGAATTGTAAGGACCACGAGAACAGGACTCTCTAGTTCATTAACCCTTGCATTCAGAGCCCTGCACTTGCACTGGTATCTCTCACCTTCAACATGGATATACCTGACCCATCATCATCCTTTTGAGAACCACCTCACCCTCCAAGATGCTTTATTTTCACAGGCAGTGCTATTATTTCCTAAGCTTGGAAACGTAGTTCTTCGATTGCTAACTCTCCTGCATCCAATTAATGCTAAGTCATCCTGATGTGTCCAAGGTCTACAAATATTTGGCAACCCCAAATAAAATTTCATCCTCTTCACAAAGCCTCTCTAGTCTCTTCTCTAGGAGGAGCCTCCACTAACATGCGTGCCTTTCAAGTATACATCACTTTCTGCCCTCTATATGTAGCACACCTGCAATAGAATCCAGCACCTAGGAGACCAAGGAATTTATTAATAATAATAAACATTGACTTACATTTATTATCCTCTTTATTACACTCTAAGGTCCTTGGAGGCCAAATCTAGATCTTTTTCTAACATATATTTCATAGCACTTTACAGTGCCTTGTCCATAAAAGGAGAGCAAAAAATGTGTTAATTCTTGTAAATTGACTCCTCACAATGTTTCTCAAATACCTTTTTGTATTAATTTCTTTTGCCATCATCTTTGTTCTGACATTTATTGCTTTTCTCTACAGTAGCTTAAATTTTATTTCTTAGTTTTTGAGTGTCTTCTAGTCTTTTGTTCAATATTCACATCATCTTATTCTTGCTTTTTTAAATTCATGACAGTTGATGTGACTTTTCTGACTTAATGAAATATTTATTGTTTTCCTATTGTGTACTAGATTTCAACATTATTCGCTTAATTTTAAAGATCTTTACCATACGTCTATCATTAACTTAGATTCTTGACTCTCTGCTCTTTGGCATGTAACCGACGCCAGGTTAATGTTTCTCCTATAAGCCTGCTAGTAAACCCACATTTTTCCACCTTTATATATTTGTCAGTGTTTCTCTTTCCTCTTGGAATGTCCTTCATTCTGATTCCATTCTCAATCCGAGCTAATCCACTTTGAAACTTCTCTGATCACATATAAAGCATAAATTTTCACACACATTTTCTCTCTCTTATATAATGAAGAATTGTTAACAGCAAACTTGTATCTTATTCATCTTTGTTACTTGTGCTCTTCTATTTGGTTGAATTTTATGAAAGTGCTAATGTTTGACAGTTTTGACCCTTAAATTTGTAAGTTCACATAATTTAGCCTAATATTTTGGTGCTATCTCAGAGCTAATTTGGCAGTGATTTCAAGCCAAGGGAAAAGTTGGTAAGTTTGGACACAAAATTATCTAAAGTTTTTATTTTATTTAGAAAATTAGAGCTTTGGCTGGGAATCTCGGTTTGATAAAGTGCCATCCCATTTCTGAAGAGAGACAAATTGCAGCTAGTGGCCATATATCAGTCTTCTGAGTTTATTTAAAGAAAGAGAGTCCTTTTAACTTCCTTCCTTCTTTCTCTCCCTCCTTCCTTGCTGCCTTCCCAAGGGAATCCAGGTAGCCAATAACTGATGAATAGATGTGCTTCCTAATCATAAATACTGCTACCCAGACATACTAAAAATATTGTCTCTTTTAATCCAGAAAGCCAGTAATATTAGTTTTTTACCCACAGAAGAAGCCAATGCAAATAGTTATTCAAAATTCCAACATTTTAAATAACTTATAGGAAGTAATTCATGAACCAAATATTGCTAAGTAATCTTTACAACGAAAGTTAGTAAGATAGGAGATCTTTTCAAAAACCCACTTTCCTGTGAGAACATCAGTCAATGCACTGTTTTCTAGTGTATTAAAAGTACTGATGCATCAATTTAAAGAATATTAACAATTTGAAAAGAATTAATCCTATTTTCAAAGTGCCCACCTTTAGAATAGAGTTTATTTAAGCTAAATTCTTTTTCTTCTCCCTGAAATAAGATTTAAAAAGAATGATTTTTTCTATTACATTATTTACTCTATTTTTACTCAGAAATGAAAACCACCTAAGGTCATTTTTCTTTTTCTTTTAGTGTGATCACTCTAAGTCAACATAATCCTCATCTAATTTTATTTTAGCTATTGAAATGAAACCGAAGTCCTTCATCCAAATAAATGTCTGAGACATAGAAGATTAGAATTATATATAGTTGCTACTGATACATGATGTAACCAGGAACAAATGATGCTGTCTCTGTTTTCCATTTGTTTAACATCATTGATCAAATTTGTGAGCAAGGAACATCTTGAAGACACAAAACCTTTCATACTTTTGATACTAGTCTTTCCCAGAAACATTCTGTTTAGCATTCCATCATGCTAAGAATATGCGTTTATTTCCTTTTCTTCTATATCTTCTGCTTTCCTCATTTTCTCTCTTTCCATTCTGCCTTTAAGACTGCATTTTTCTGTGCTTTCCTTTTGTAATAAGGGTATTACACAGAATAACCTTGCATGGTCCAAACTTATGCTCAAATAGTCAAATAAATGTCTTGAGTATTATTTGCTAAAGATGATGGAAATCACTCTAGGTTTTCTTTAAAAACATTTAAAAATTTTATTATTCACACCAGTAAAGTAGCAGGAAATAGTAGCAAAAACAGTTGATCCTTGAGTAGCATGGGGGTTAGGGACATTGACCCCCAGGCAGTCAAAAATCCATATATAACTTTTGACTTCCCCAAAACTTAACTACTAATAGCCTACTGTTGACTGGTGGCCTTATCAATAACAGTCAATTAACACATATTTTGTATGTTATATGTTTTATATAACGTATTTTTATAATAAAGTAAGCTGGAGAAAAGAAAACGTTATGAAATCATAAGGAAAAGAAACTATATTTACTATTCGTTAAGCACAAGTGGATCATAATAAAGGTCTTCATCCTTCACATCTCCATGTTGAGTAGCCTGAGGACGAGGAGGAAGAGGAGGTATTCTCACTGTCTCAGGGTGGCAGAGATGAAAGAAAATTCATGTATAAGTGGACGTGTGTGGTTTGAACCCAGGTTGTTCAAGGATCAACTGTATTCCCATGAACAACAAATGAAAGAAAATATTTTATATATAAAGACTATTTGATGAAAATATTTCATAATTGGTTCATAAATTAAAACCTGAAGAATTGTCAGACAGTGAGTTATGTATTGTTTTATACTGGAAAAAACATTCCTTTGGCCTTCAGAAGCCTTGGTTTTAAACTCAGCTCCAAATTTAAGTAAATTTTCTGTTATTACACATTGTACAAAGTACAGATTTTCACAGAGCCAAAAATACTAGTTATTTGCTGCTTCATATTGACTCTGGGTATGAGCAGAGAAAAATATTAATATTCATTCATATCACTTTATTTTAAATAGCATCATAAGTAAGGATTTATTTGAAAAATATCAAGTGGCATAAAAATTTAAAGTATACTGTTATTAAATACCTGAAAAATTAATATGTATTTAATGTAAACAAAAAAAATGAACTTTCTTATTTCCTATACTTACAGTCCATCTTAAATGTTTTAACCTTAGTTTAGCAATTTAATTCCTTAGTGTTATAAGACTAGAAAAATACAGACTTACTATTATTATAAATGGGTTATGGATTTCAAAGGTACTATTAATATTAGAGGATAAATTTTTTCCCCTCTGAATAGGATGTATTTGACCTATCAAAAATAATGGATGGCTTATGGGATATTTTTATATGATGGGGGAAGGTTTTGTCATAGCTCACACCAGGAGTATACATCATCACTTTGAGCATATGGGTTTTGTTAAAGACAACTGTATCTCTGGTTCAGATCATTTGTTACTGTGAAGGCAACTGTCATTTCCTAGAGATTAGCATAGGGGTTCCAAGTTCTGCTCTTCTTTAAGTTGTGCTGTTGCTTAATTAATCATCTGCATCAACTGCAATACTGGGTTAAAATAAGAGTGTAAAATAGCAAAAATCTGAGCATGACTGCTTTTTTTTTTGCACAGGGTTAGGTAATGCACACAGCTGGAATTGTAAGTAGAAGCACAGCTGACCACACCTTTATCTAAGAAGTGAGCTGGTTACTGTCTGCTTAATTCTCACTGTTAAGTAGTTAGACCCTAAATATTGCCATCTGAACACAATGATTGATCACACTTTTGAAAACTTGTCTTATGTAATATAAGTTCTTATTTCTACCATCATCTCTTCTTCAGAGGAAAGTGCAGAACAATGATCCATAAGAAAGTCATTTATTCAACATTACTTCAACAAATATTTATGGAGTGTAAACTATTGGTCACTAACTATGAAATATCCAATTTGGAATGAAAAGTTTAGTTTATTATATCTCAAACAAGAAGGAGTACAAATTAATCAAAGTATGTAACTAAACAATCAACAGTTTTGCCATCTTAACAGTAGCATGTTTATGCCAGCAGCAAAAAAGCACGGAGAGTGAGTGGCAATGAAATTGCAAAAGGCGTTTTCCACAGCTTGTTGAGAATTGAATAGTTTTCCTTGCAAAAAGTGGTCCAAAGCCTGGAAGAAGTGGTAGTCAGTTGGTGCAAGGTCTGGTGAATATGGTGGGTGACAGAAAGTTTCCAAGTCCAGCTTCTGTAGTTTGAGTAGAGTTGTTTTTTGTGACATGTGGTCTTGCAAGAGGATTGGCCTGTCTCTATTGACCAATCTTGGCTGCTTAATTGCAAGCATCCTCATCATGTTGTCCAATTAGCTGCAGTAGACATCCTCTGTAATCAACTGACCAGGTTACCTGAAGCTGTAGTGGATAATACCAGTGCCGGACCACACAGACACCATTAGGTTTTTTTTGATGAATATTCTGTTTTGGACTGTGTTTTGGCACTTTATCTTTACCCAACCATTGTGCTGAATACTTGCAATTGTCAGAAAGAATCCATTTTTCATCACACATAACAATACGAAGTAGGAATGGTTCACCTTTATTTTGTGACAGCAAAGAAAGGCAAGCTTGGAGACAATTTCTCTTCTGACACTCACTTAATTCATGTGGTACCCATCCATCCAGCTTTTTTACCTCACCCATTTGTTTCAAATGGTCCAATATTTTTGGAATAGTAATGTCAAACCTTGCTGCTAATTCACGCATAGGTTGAGATGGATTCTCTTCCACTAGAGCTTTCAGCTCATCATCATCCACCTTGGTCTCAGGTCACCCTTGTGGCTCATTTTCAAGAACAAAATCACCAGAACAGAACTTCTGGAACCATCAACGTACTATGTGTCATTAGCCACATCCTTCCCAAACACTTCGCTGATATTTCCAGCTGTCTGCACAGCATTGGTTCCATGACAGAATTCATATTAAAAAAATAACATGAATTTTTGACTTATCCATGGTTTCACAAAAATTGCTCTAAAAAAAATTTGAAAGATAATCACAAGCCATAAATCATGCATTTGAAAGAATGAGATTGTACCTTCACAACAAAAATAAAACAAGAAATGTCAAAGTGAAAATGTCAGAGATATCACCTGTTGAACTTAGTACTTAAGGAAATTGGACATTTCACACTTAATGACCTAATATATGCTAGACCAGCTATGTTGAGTAGAAATGTAATGCAAACCACGTGTGTTATTTAAAATTTTCTGGTAGCCATATTAAAACAAGAAAAAATTAACAGATGAAATTGCTTTTAATAATGTTTTATTTAACTCAATATATCCAAAATGTTCTCAATTTGAAATGTAATCAATATAAAAATTACTAATGATATAGTTTATATTATTTTATTCGTACTAAGTCTTCAAAGTTTGATGTGCATTTTACACTTACAGCACATCTCAATTCAGATTAGCCACATTTCAAGTGCTCTATATCCACATGTGGCTCACAGCTACCATACTGGATAGTACAGTGCTAGAGACCGAGACTTAATAAATGAACCAGAAAAAGTATGTGACCTCATGGAGCTTATGTTTTAGAGATACAGATATTTGGATACTGTGTGATACAAACATTCACATTTTCTGGGAGCTTCTAATTGAGGCTAAATTTCTTCTTGACTTTCCTTAAGTGTTGCCTCTCAAATATTAAAGAAGAAATACCATAATAGCAGAAAACAGTAAACAGATCAGACTCTTCTATCCCCCTTCTCTCTCCAGGTCTGCCAATACATCACTCAGTAGCCAAGAATCAAGACGTTTTTTTGAAATCACTAATTTTAGCAACAAGTGCATGCAAAGCTACCATTTTCCTTCATAGTGTTTCTATTTGCTTGACGAAGCAGTGTTTTCAATTATTTATCATTGACTCAAATGAACTTCCTGAGGATCATATGCTACTCTTTGCATTCCATGATTTTAAATAATTCTGTTCTCGCTGGAGACTCCAGTATAAGCAATGTGGCTTTAGAAGGACTAGTACTGTGTAGTATTGTGAGGGTGGAGTTTAGACTATAGGACTTTACAAACCTCTCTAGAGAGGGCTTTGCAGTCTGCATAGAATCCACTGAATCTACAACGATTGGGATGACCTGTGTGGAGGATATCATAGTGCAATAGCAGGGTTGACCACAGACGCTTCAGAGAAGACATCCGCTTCCAAGGGGCTGGGTTACTTGTAAGTGTGGCTTGTTATCTACTCTGAGATGGGTACTTGTGAAATAGGACATGGTGATGAGAATCACTCCCAGAGAATCTCATGGTGAAACAACAGTTCCTGCTGGAGAGTCAGTTTGAGGAAGTTCACTGGGAGAGGAAGGAGGTTAAATACAGATGAGAATTTGAGTCATTCCTTAACCTCCACTTTGGGGAGATTTTTTAAAATTCAGAGGCTTCAGGATCTCACCACAGACCATGATGATGGTTGGAATTCCACACAATGTTGCTTCTGATCAAGGAACTCACTTCATAGCAAATGAGGTATTCCAATTGGCCCTTGCTCACAAAATTCACATGTTCCTCACCATCCTGACACAGTTGGCTTAATAAAATGGTGGGACGGCCTTTTGAAGACTTAGGTGCAGTGCCAGCTGTGAGGAAATACCTTGCAGGGCTGGAGCAAGGCTCTCCAGGAGGCTGTATATGCTCTGAATTGGCATCCAATGTATGGTACTTTTCTCCCATAGCCAGGATGCATGGGTCCAAGAATCAAGGGGAGGAAATGGGAGTAGCACCACTCATTTATCAACTGTAGTGACCCACTAGCAATATTTCCACTTCCTGTCCCCATGATCTTATGTTCTGCTGGCTTAGAGGTCTTGGTTTCAAAGGAAGGAATGCTTCTACCAGGCAACATAGCAATTATTCCATTAAAGTAGAAGTTAAGACTTCCACCTGGCCTCTTTGGACTCCTCACGCCTCCAAATCAACAGGCAAAGAAAGGAATTACTATGCTGGCTAGAGTAGTTGATTCTGACTGCCAAGGAGTAATTGAACTGTTGCTCCACAAAGGAGGTAAGGAAGAGTAGGTCTGAAATACAGGGGATACCATAGGGTGTCTCTTAACACTACCATTCCCTGTGATTAAAGTCAATGGAAAACTAGAACATAACCTGGGCAGAATTCTAATGGCCTAAATCCTTCAGGAGTAACAATATGGGTTACCGCACCAGATAAAAACAACCACCAGGCGAGGTGCTTTCAGAGTACAAAGGCAATATGCAATGGGTAGTGCAAGAAAGTAGGTATAAACACCAGCTACAACCACTATAAAGGTCATAAGAATTTCTTTCTTATTTTGTTGTGAATATATTTGTATGTGTATATATATTTACATATAAAATCTTTGTTTTCTTCCTTCTTTCATTCTTTTATTGTGTATCATAAGATATACTGACTTTATATCAATATTTAAGTATTTTTAACTTTACATGATAGTATTTAAGTTATAATATATCAAGAATAAGAGTAAACATCACCCAAGGACTTTGCATCCTCTTCTGGGGAAAGGGTTACTCAGTTTATGCAGAATAGTTATATTATGTTAGGCCAAAGTATGGCTTTGTTATTGTCTTTATTTGGAGATCAAATATGGTTTAAGAAAATGTGTATGGATGCCAAGTTGGCATGGGGTGGACTTGTGATAGTTATTTGATGTGTCAACTTGGCTGGACCAAGGTGCCCAGATATCACTAGGTCAAATATTATTCTGGATGCTCCTCTGAGAGTGTTTTGGGGATGAGATTAACATTCAAAAAGATGGACTTTGAGTAAAGCGGATTGTCCTCCATTATGTGGGAAGTCCTCAGCCAATCAGCCGAAGACCTTAACGGAACAAAGACTGACATCTCTGCACCAGAAGGGATTCTGCCAGAAGACTACCTTTGGACTGGAACTGCAACATCGATTCTTACCTTAGTCTCTAGCCTGCCAGCCCACCCTGTAGATTTTGGACTTTGTAGCCTCCATAATCATGTGGGCCGATTTCTTAAAATAAATTTCTTTTTTTATATATACGCATCTTATTGGTTCTGTTTCTCTAGAGAATCCAAATAATCCACTAAATCAGAATATTCTTAGTGGAATCTTTGAAAAAATTTTTACATGTTTTCTAATGCTTTCCGATTCAGGTTAGGAACCTCTTCAGGTAGGAAAGTTAACTATAATCCTCCCCTCACTTATGACTCCTCCATCCTGAAAAACCTCAGCTATTTCCCTCCATGATTAAATATTAGCTTCATTTTATTTATTTCTGTAAATAATATGCTTTCATTATAGCTTAAGGGTATTTGAGAGAATTATCCTGGAATGACTTATTCAGAGTTTCATCTAGTCATAATTTCTTGATGTGCTTCACTGACGTCAGGCTGAATGGCAATTTCAATGACAGGCTTCTTTGGAAAAACACTCAGAAATTAATTTCAAAAGCTGAAATTCAGAGGTAAATTTTGAATGCTACACATAGAACCTATTCATGTAGCAACAGGTTATGAGAGTTACTTAAGTAGAGTACAAATTCAGTGCTTCTTACATGAAGTGTCAAACACCATATTGCATTCATAAGACAACAATTATGAATAGAAAATCGAAATAGAAAAGCATTAGCTTCCCAATTAAATATAGAATTAGAGTGAATAAAACAAGTGAGAACAATTTTCGGCTATTACCTCTCTCTTTAATCTTCTGAAATACTTGTTTACTAACTATCAAGAAAATGGATAAAGCCTATTACAGTTCTAAGTGAGAGGGGAAACATCATAATCAATGCTGAAATAGATTTATCTTAAAGCATGGGCATTATTGGGCCCCCACATGGACTTTACATACACTCATAGAAGACTTTCTTTTTATTATAAGTGCTCCGAATCTTGATTTAAACAGAGCTTGCTCCCAGCTGTGAAATGCATATAGTACAATATTTTTAAAAAATGCATATTTTATGAAACTTTTTCCATCCTTGTTATTTACATTTAACCATTCCCTTTGCAATCAATGTCCTCTTTACATACTTCTATATGTACATTTGCACAGTGTTAGTGCACTTCTTGGTCAACATGTCTGTCTCCCACTCCTAGAAATTAAGCTTCTTCAAGATGGGATTGTTATCTGACTTATTCGATATCCGCAGCACCTAGTACAATGTTCAGCAGGCACAATGCATAACGAGATGAAGAGTTTCAGTGGCCAGAATTCCAGGGAGGGCTTTTGCTCAGGAGAAAAGTGGCAGACTAGGGAATAGGATACTTCAATTCCAAAATTACACCGTAGTGGGAGGGTCATATGTGGCATCCATGCATTTTGCTTTTGGTAGGAGGGGGCTGCATGAAATTCAGAGGTGTGGGAAGAAGGAAGCCAAAGAGGAAGCGGTGTGGGGCGGGGTGGGGTCTGTACAGAGAGGAGAGTAGATGTTTAGCAGCTATCACCTCTGAGGGACTTTAAGGAAAACAATACCTAAAGGCATTGTCGGAAGTTTTGTCACGGGAAAACTGCACAAATCCACTATCATAGCTCCATTAAAACTTTTGTTAAGGTACAAATTGATAAAACATACTTTTGAAGGTAACACATACAGGGTTTATGCATGGACTTAATGAATATCGTTGAATTCGGTAATGTGACTGTTTCCCTATTCTGGAGGTACCCAAAGTGAGTCACTTTCTGTTATTCACTCATGTTAAACCTGTTCATGCTTCTATAATGAAATTCATCATACTGAATTTTACTTTTGCTACTGATTTTTAATTACACAAGTATTACATTATCATATGAGAGAGAATGCTAAAGTCCACTTCTGCCACCACCCGCATGTTGAGTTCTCTCTACTCTTTACTGTTATCAATTTAGGTACACATTTCCTGACTCCTTCCAACGCATCTACAGACATATAAACACATACCTGTAGATACCGTGATTCTTTTTTTATAGTTGTTTTTACATATGAGGTATCAAATGTGTTTTACAAATCAAAATAAACCTTTATCCTATTCATTCAAATTGTCATATAGCATTCCAATGTATGGGTACAGAATAGTTTTTTCAGTCATTACTGACGGAAGGACATTTGGTTTGTTTCCACATTTTCTCTAATACAAATATTTCTCCAGCAAAATACTGAAACTACTTCCTGTGTACTTATGCAGACGTTTTTCTAGAGTAGGGGTCAACAGCTGGTTCTTAGGAAATATGTGTGCATTTTTACTTTCATTATTTATTACAAAATTTTTTTGTAAATTACCTATAACACTTTCTATATCCATTACCAGTGTAAGTGCTAACCTATTTCCCCTTATTCTTCCCATTGATTAACACTCCCTATTATATATTACATTTTAAATAGAACATTCCCTATTTTACTTATTAATATATCCCTATGCCTAACATATTATACAAGATTCACAGGTGTTCATTCAATACTTGTTGAATAAATCAACAGATTTTTATAAATGTGAGAAGATTAATATGAAAGGATTAAAGAACACTGATAATGTTTTGCCAATGAACCAATTATATCTTTGGAATCACCAAAGCCAGGACTAAAGATATCTGGAATGTGTCTATATTTCTCATTTTTAAAATTGGATAACTGTAGCAGTATAAATATCAGAATATATAACTTAAGAGATTCTCATAGTTGAGAAAAGTAAATGATCTCAAAATTTTAAATGAGGTATTTGTATTCTGAAAGAATAAAAGACAGCACATGGTAAGCCATTCCTACCTACTATTATAGACAATCAAAGATTATAGAGACATAGGTTTTCTGAATTCAAGATTATAGGAAATCCTAAGATTAACTGAATAATGACTATAATGTTTGATGATCTTTATAGATCTTTTTCTTAAGAAAACAGGTCAAAGACATTAAATTAAATTCCTATTGGGGATGAATACGACACCTGATAAAAACTTTTTAAGTGTCAAATTATGTTACCTTAAAGTTTTCTATTAAAAATTAAGCAAGAGAAGAGCTCTAAAGCTGGCAATTATCTTATTAAATCTACTGGCCATTTGCAATGACATAAGTAAGTATAAACCTTCCACCTAAAATGTTGTCCCAATTCAGCAGGAAGTAGATTGAGGATTGTATTGCCCCTCCTCTCATAGATATGGAAGGTAATATTGACAGTGGAGAATATGTAACAGAAAAATGGCCTGCAGCGGAAAAATGGCAAAAATATTTTCTGTCTCTTTAAAACATCCTCCACTGTTTATTGGGAACCAATACCTACATCCCTGCTTCAGGTCAGTGGTCAGGCGGGGCAGGGTAATGTCTTTTGTTTTTTGTGCTACAGGAGATGGATCAGCCTCACCTAGACCAAGTGGGTGGAAGTCACAGAGGTCTGGGTGGAAGTCACAAGATTGTCATCCCTGGAGATGGGATGGACTACAATTGAACAGCAATTGCCTGAAGCTAAATGGCATCCCTTTAAAAGCTCTCTATTTCTGCTTATTAGTAGGATGATGGCATCATAGACAGTAGTCTCCATCCTCCTCATTTGCCAGCAAATTAATAAACTCCTCTTTCCTCCTCCTCCTCAAAAAAAAATCTACCAGTAAATAAACTGTGCCCTGAATCGTAAATGTTTAGAACTATTATTCTTTGACCATATCAATAAGCAGATGACTCAAGTAATTAATTTATTACAGAATTCAAAATGTGCCAAAGATTTTAGTTAAAAATTATACTAAGTCACAAAAATCACATAAAATGTTCCATTTTTTCATATAAATAAATGTTAGACAGCTTTTTACAAAGACAGCACCAGCACAAGGGGGAAGCAATTTTTCATGGGAATTTCCTCTACATCACCATTAATTCATACCTGATTACTTGAAAGTAGAAATCAACTCAAAGCATGTAGTATTAATTGACTATCTTTCCTGAGTTTCAGCTATAATGAAAATCTTGAAAAGAACATAAACCTTCTGTCTGCCAGCTAGTGTAAGAACATATCCCCAAGGAGCGCTTTTAGCACTTTAAAAATGGTCTCCATGCAGAGATTTCCCTTTTTACATAGGCACTTACAGCTTCAATTTTTTACAAGTCTCTGAGGATTAAGAAGAGAAGGTTAATACTTTCATCTGTAAGATGATAGCCTAGTGTTACTAAGGTTTTGATTTTACAACTGAGCTTCTTGCTTGAATCAGCATTTGTTTTATTTTTCATGCAGTAAAAGATTTGTTTAATATTGCCAAATAGTGATACTAAAGTAACCTTTCATTTTCTTCTTGCAATATGCCTTTTTTAAACTTGGAAGGTAGGTTTCCCTTTAGATGTACACTTTCAATTTCCAGTAGTAATAACTATGAAAATACAATGTGTACAGGCATTCCAAGTAGCATACATACCTTAATGGAAATGCTATAATAATTAGGTTTACTGGTTATGCAGACAATTTCAAATTGCTGGCAAATTGAAGCCGTGTGGTCCAACTACATAGAAATTAATAATTTTTGTCAATGATACATTATAATATGGCCTATATTTGGACACGATATTATTGATACCTTCATAGGTTATCTGCTCCTCCTTTTTCTTTCAACTAAGTAAATACAAAAATCATTATAAAGCAGATAGGTTTCTAAATCATACAGTAGTTGTAAACTTACAGAGACCTAGACATGACTACTTGAATAAATTTAAAAATCACTCCCTCCCCTGCAACTCACACACACAAATCATCTACTTTGAAAAATTGATCCTTAATCCAACATTGGCAAAATTCATTGTAAAACTGATTTATTTGCATGGCAAAATGTTAGCATGCCATGGGATATGCAGTCTATCAAAATGAAATATATACACATTGGATAAACATGATTGTAATAAATTGGTAGAATGCTTCACTATTAAATAGGAGAAAGAAATATTGAAAGTGCTCACTATCTAATTCTACATATATTTACCCATTCTCCATGCTTTGTATATCTTATAGATAAATAAGAATTCTACTTCAAATATAAACTATAACTTCAAAGTCATTGCATATGCAGATGATTTTTAAGAATTTCTGCCTTTGAATATAAGTATATTAAAAAAATCCAGGAACACATTAAAATACATATGCATTTCAAAATATTAGATATTATTTTCCTACTTAAAATGTTTGCCTTTGAAACTATATTCAGTTGATCTTCTAATTTTATATGGCTAATTTTTAGATGGTCTTAATGACAAAATTTCTGAATACAATAAATACTTTACACATACTGTGTTTTTAATATTTTCTCATTCTTAATTAAACATATATTAAGTGTCCTTAATTGTTTTACTTGAAAATTAAATTACTTAACTTAATTAATTAATAATTAAATTACATGTTAATTAATTTACTTATCTTTAAATAAAATGGGAAAATTCATAATAAATATAATACAGTTCTTTCACATGAGACGAATGTAGAATAAAATGAGAGTACATTGAGAGCCGGCATGTTGATATCCATAAAATTCTTGGTGTATAAAAGCACCTTCAAAGTCCTACAGAAAGGAAAACTAAAGAGTAAAACTTTTTTTTTAATAGAGAAGAAAACATCTGCCTTATTCCCATCAATTTTAAAAGGAGTTCAATCTGGCTTTATATTTTGCCAACTTCAATGTGAAGGTCAGGGATCTGATCTGGATTTTTACACCCTCTTTTACATGTTTAAGTGCTGTGTTCACGTCCCTATTTACGCAGGTACTACATGACACTTTATGTTTCCAAGTTATTTATTTTTTTATTATTTTGTGAGCTATAAGAGTCAGGCACCTAGTCCCAGTCACCTCTGTGATTTCAGAACCTATGACGGCACTTCTTTGCATTAATTTCTTTCAGGCTCTACCTTCAACAAACTTATGATGTAGGGACAAGGTAGGCAAGTGCAATGAAGTGAGATAGGTAAGATGACAAGTTGCATTGAAGTCATTAGAAAATGTAGGTTGGGCCTCTTATCTGAATGTGTTTTGTCAGTGAGAGCTTCCTTAAGGAAAGAAAGCTGAGACCTGAAGACAAGTAGCAGGTACTAGACAAGACCTGGAGAAAAAGTGGAGTGTGCCTGGCACAGAAAAAACATGCATATAGGTGCAGAGAAGGGACAGAGCACATGGCTTCCAGCAACTGAATTACAGCTGGAACTTCACTGGATGGAGATAAATGTCTACAATGAGACTAGAAAGATCAGCAGGAGTCAGATGGTGTAGACGTTTTCAGCCACATCCAGGAATTTAGAGTTTATTCTAATAGCATAGGGGATTAATTAGAATTGTTTAATCAGAGAAATTAATTGAGTTATCCAAACTGATTTTCAATTTGAAAATTTCAATTTTTCTATATGAAAATATGTGACACATCCTAAAAATACATTGTTTAGTGAATGCTAGTATTTAGTAAATAACATAACTGCATTTTTTTTTTTGAGACAAGGTCTCACTCTGTCACCCAGGCTAGAGTGCAGTGGTGTAACCGTAGCTCACTGCAACCTCGAGCTCCTGGGCTCAAGTGAAGCAATTCTCCTGCCTCAGCCTCCCAAAGTGCTGGGTTCACAGGTGTGAGCCACCATGACTGGCCATACTGCAATTTTAAATCGGTAAGGGTAATAAAAATTAGAAAAGTAATTTTGCTTTCCTAATGTTGAATCCCTATATTGACTTACATATTATTTCTTACTGTGAGTATGGCTGCATCTCTGGGTTAAAATAACAGGTGCTATTGCAGTAAGACAAAATTATAATGAATTTATCTCTGAAGATGCTGTTATTATTGGCAATACGGATCAATAGTGAGCTCTGCACTAGGAAATTGTTCTTAATTTTATGTTAAAAAGTTAATCTATTTCTGCTGGAACCACTGGACTTTTCTGTCTGGGAAAGTTTCATAGTTGGGCTTTAACATTAGCATTAGAAAGTGCCCTTCAATTTGTATTATATTTATTGTAAACTGAATACAACAGTATTAAAACAATTTTTTGTAATTGATGAGCTATATTAATTTCATTTTCCCATTAACATAAAGAAATTATTTTCTCATTGGCTTTGAAGCACAATGGATAAGATTGAATACACTTTCTAAAGGTGTGACTACTGAGAATACTCTTTTGATCTTCCCATAGCATTTGGCCCAGTTTTATGTGTATCATGGGCAATCAATGACTGTCTTTTAAATAAAAAACAAAACTTATGATTATTCAACTCATTTTAATTGTATGAAATCCTGAAATGATACAAGAATTGTAGCAACTAATTTAAAAAATACTTTTTTCGTAAGCCCCAACCATTCTGTGTATCCTCAATTAAAATTCTGTTTTGTGCTATCTTATACAAAATGTCGGTTTTGAATAATAAATATTCTCCTGAGTCAGAAGTTCAAATACCAGTGAGAGTGATTAAGCTGTTGTAGCTCCAGTGGTAAAGAAATAATCACTACAGCAGCATTTCTTAAAGTGCTGGACACAGCCTTCACAATCTCTTGATGTGCTTGTTATTACAAAATACAAATTTCTAAGTCCCATCAGAAGCCTGCTGAGTCAGCATATGTGGTGGGTGGAGTCTGGGAATGTGTATTTTTAACAGACTCCCTAAACATCAATTGTAAGAATGGAATAGAACTTTCCTAATATTAACAGACATTTCCTTAGGAGTAGATGATATTACAATGATTATCTTGTATAACTTTTCTTCTCCTGGTATGATATTGACTATGCAATTAAATCAAAGTTATTTTTATTTTAAACCTTATTTGACCTACTAACAAAGTCAAAAACGAAACCCTGTGTTGACTGCCTCCTCTATACAGAGCTTTTAACCCTTTTTTCCTCAAGCCATTTATCCACGTGTTTTGATAAGAAAGCATGGTAAATAGAATAATGGTCCCACAAACATGTCCCTGTTCTAATCCCTGGGACCTGTGAATATGCCAGCTAAAATGGCAAAAGGGACTTTGCAGATATAAATAAGGTTAAAGACCTCGAGATGGGGCAGTTAGCTTGTATTGTCCAGGCGGGCCTAATGTAATAACACGAATCCCAAAAAGCAAACAATCTTTACCAGCTGTGGTCAGAGAAGGAGCTACGACTATGAAAAAAAGGCACAGAGAGATTCAATGTTGTCATCTCTAAAGATGGAGGAAGGGGGTCATGAGCCAAAAAATGCAGATGGTCTCTGGAGGACAGAAAAGACAAGGAAACAGATTCTCCCCTAGTGTCACCGAAAGGAACGCAGCCCTACTGATATACTGATTTTTAGCCCAGTGAGACCCCCCTCCCAGATTTCTGATCTCCAGAGCTATAAGATAATAAATTGATGCTGTTTTAACCCTAATACAGAAGGCATTGGCTTTGATCCTACCTAGATTCCTTTATTTAGAATACAAATACTGATGTGACTGGTGGCTGGCATCAGTAAAAGATATCCTAGTTATTGTCAATTCAGCTTTTCAAACTTTAGCTAAATGTGTTAGGGGTTTGCAATAAATACACTTTTGCGTGCCCCACACAAAGCTGTTTAGAACTAAAGATTTTATCTCCAAAATTGTTGTATGTACTTTTAACTGCTGAGAAGTCAATATAGTTTTATGAAGAAGAACTAGGCATCTAGGCATCTAGATCATCTACCACTTCTTAGCTCTGGTAGTCTCAAACACTTATGCTTTCTGCGTGTATCATTCCTCACCTGGAAAATGGGTACAATAATGCATAGCCTTCTTTCCCAGGGTCATTATTTTATTAAAATACAACAATGTAAGCAAAGATACCTGCTGAACTTTAAAGTGTTCTAAAAATGCAAGATATTTTAAAATGTTACAGTAACGTACCCATGGAAATTAAGTTACCTTAAAATAAGCCAACCCAAAAAAGAAACAACAGAAGGCTTTTATGTACTATATGTACATGCTCTCCTTGAAAACATAGGCACAATACATCTTAGGATTTCTGGTTACTTTCCCAGAATCCAGAAGTAAATTTACTGAACAAATGGTACATTCTAATTATGCATTTATTCTAGAGGTTGTCTTTAAATTTTTATCACAACTCACATCTACTATAACCATCCATCTAATCTAAAGGAAGAACAGGTGGTGGTTTGGGAGTGTACATTTAACATGCACATCCTTTGTTCTCTAAGTTCACATGACGTTTCTGAACAGTTCTCTCACTGGATATAGAAACATAGATGTCTACTTAAATAGATGTCTGTTTTACAGATGTACCCATCCAGGATCAGCTGACTGCAGAAACAACCTTGCGAAATTTACAGCTTTGGTCTCACTTAAGGGAATTCTTTAAAAATGACTAAAACTGACAACATTGAATTATGTAGTATATAAAACACTTAGACATAAAATGTTTATTTACTCGCAAAGTTAGCACCTACCTAATTTCAGCTAGCAGACTGCTGTGTCCCCGAGACATAGAGAAGAATGTGCAAACAGATAGAAAGTCTTTGATGCCCAGGTCTGATAGGAGAATAGAGTTGGAGAGACCAATAAGTGATACATAATATCACTAGTTTCCTATGACAGAGGATCAAAACAGATCTGTGAGAACATAGATCATTGCATGATGCATTCTGTGTGCAAAAGTGAGGCCAGTCCTGAAAAGAGAGCAAGATCTTTTATTTGTTAGTTTAAAAACTTGGTTAAAGTATTTCCAGTGAGAAAGAACAGCATGGATAAAGGCACAGAGGTGTGACTGTGCATCCTGTATGGGAGAATTTGAAGCTGATGAGAAAAGAATTTTGGAAGTTGTAGTATGGAAAGGGTATTATTTTATTTTAAACAAAAAGATAACATTATATATGACATAACATATGTATATAACCAGATATATACACACAAAAATTAGAAAAATATTTTAACTGTGCATGGACATACTGAAGTCCAGAGAGACTAGTGTAAAGCTGGTACATATAAAAAGGTTATTGTAATAGTCCAGGGAGAAGATAACGGTTTAATTTAAAACAGAAGGTATAAGACTGAAAAAGAGAAGACAGAGTAAGAGAGAAACCATGGGAGTATCATGATAGGAATAACCAGGATTTGTTGACTGATTAAATGTAGCAAATGTGGAAGACACTACAAAAATGACTTCAAGTTTACTTCATACATGACTGAAAGGTATGCACTCTAATAAAAACAGCAAATGGTGGATGGGTACTGTTTTATGAAGACTGTGGTGTCTGGGACATCTAGATGGCAGTGTCCAGCAGAAGGTAAGAGACAAATGAATGGAGTTCAGAAAAGAAATTAATATTAGAACAATCAATTTGTCATTAAGGTCTCAATCACCTTTTCAACTACATTTTCTAGCGAACAAAAAAGAAAGCTAAGAATGAATGAATGATGAGCTTGTATCAAACTAAAAAAAGACATTCACAGAAACGGAAACAATCAATGGAGTGATAAGGCAAACTATGGAATGGGAGAAAACATTCACAAACCATATATCTGATAAGGGATTGATATACAAAAATGTATAAGAAAATCATAATAACAAAAAACCCCCTAACAACCCAATTAAAAAATAGGCAAACCACAATGAGATATTGCCTCACGCCTGTTAGAATGGCTATTTATAAAAAGACAAAAGATAACAATTATTAGTTAGGATGTGAAGAAAAGGTACCCTTGTACACAATTGGTGGGGATGTAAATTGGTATCATTATGGAAAACAGTATAGAGGATCCCCCCAAAATTAAAAATAGAACTACCATATCACCCAGCAATCCCTCTGTTGGGTGTATACCCAAAGGAAATGAAATCAGCACCTCATAGAGATATTTTCACTCCCATGTTTACTATAGCATTATTCACAATAGCCAAGATATGGAAACAGCCACAATATGGAAATAATCTAAGTGTCCATGGATGGTGAATAGTTTTAAAAAATGTGATATACACACCATGGAATATTATTTAGCCATAAAAATAAGGAAATCCTGTGATTTTGACAACATGGATAAACTTGCAATACAATAAGCCAGACACAGAAAGACAAATACTGCATGATCTCACTTCCATGTGAAACGTAGTCAAACTTACAGAGGCAGAGATTAGAATTCTGGTTTCCAGGAGCTAAGAGAAGGGGAGCTGGAGGGGATTTTAGTCAAAGGGTACGAAATTCCAGTTATGCAAGATACATAAGTTTTGGAGATCTGTGTACAGCATGGTGACTATAAATAATAATGCTGTATTATATACTTGAAATTTGCTAAAAGGGTAGCTCTTAAGTATTCTCACCACAAAAATAAAAAAGAAATGGTAACTATGTGAGGTGATGGATGCTAATTAGCTTAATTGTGATCATTTCACAACATATACTTACATCAAAACATCAAGTTGTACACTTTAAACATATACAATGCTTTTTGTCAATTATACTTCAATGAAAATGAATAAAAAGAATTAAAAATTAAAAAAGGAATGGATAAATGAGATGGACATAAATCGTTGATTAATATATATTTTTCTGAGAGCTATAGTTCTACTGAGGTTGTTTATGAATCACTTTTTACTTGAAAAATAGAACAAAAAAATAGTAGGAAGGCACAGAGATAACTAGAATGGGGTAGAGCTCACAGGAGATTTTTACTTTTTTTTTTAAATATTTTAGGATTTTACAAGGATTGCTTGTATAATTAAAACTACTAAAAAAGAAACAAGGGTTCCTTTTTTCTGAGCTGTAGTTCAAGACTGTCTTCTCAAATGGTACAGATTAGGCCGGTCCTTCATACCTTGATCTTCATCATCATTTTACACCACTTTGATTTCTAGGCATCCACTGCATTTTTTAATTATCATCTCTCATTGTGTTTATCACCATAATAATTTATATCATGCCCTCTAATAAACATTAAATCTATAGAAGATTAAATGTAGAGTATCTTCATAAATGATACTTTGCCAGAAAATTTGTTTTTCTTTGCGAGGTGCAAATAAAATCCAACACGGGTACATAATTGCTTGGAATTTTCTTAATTAAAAAAAATTTCTAAGTTGAATTACTTTGTCTACATTATGTGTATTTTAAGTGGCTCTGAATATGTGTAGTTACATTATGTGGCTTTGAAAGGATTTACAAATATAATTAGAGAAGCCCATCGTAGGAACCACTTCATGTCTTTCGTTCATGCTTCCACGTGAATAAATGAAGACACTGAATGATCTTGAGAGTATGCACAGACCATTTGCTTTAACATTCAACAGAGACAGATGGTAATTAATTCAGGAAGATACTTAAGAACTTGTCAGTGTAACCATGACCAAAAGAAGCATGATTTTTTTTTTAAAAAAAGTGAAAAGAGATGTTCAAAAGCAAAAGCAAACAAAGGAGAAAATTAAATAATGTTTCAAGTAAGGCACGACAATTTTCAGGTTGAGAAGTTAAAAAAAAGAAAGAAAGAAAGCCATTGTAATTTAGATAAGGTAAACACAACATTTACTCAGCTATTCTTTTATAAATAACCAATTCAAAAAAAGATTAAAACAACACATCACGAGATATTACGGAATGCTCTTTAGTAATTTAATTATACAATTACAGTAATACCAACAAAAAATAATAACATTTTCTGAGGGCTTACTCTGTGCCAAACGCTGTTTCAGTTTGATATATGCATTATCTCATATTTTAAAAAATGAGATTAGATTTTCCGGAATATCTGCTTAGAACCAGGCAATTCAGAAATTTCTTATGAAGGAATAAACTTATTTTAAGACCTACATGAGTGAATCTTTGGAAAAATATAATTTATTTTTTTCCCCAGGGATGCATAAAAAGGATTTAAACATTTATGGAGATATGTTTTAGCATGAACATAGTACATAGCACATGATAAATATTTGACATATATTGTTTGAATGGATTAGTGAATAATAAGGTACAAATTAATATAAATTAATAAATTGTTCTTTTAAGTTTATATTCAACTAAAATGTTTTTTTTTTCATTTGTTCTCCTGAGAAAGAGAAATGAAGGTTATTGCACATTGACATTACTATCTACATTTTAAAAACTCTCAGGCCGTGGTTCAAAGTTATTTCAGTACACAGCCTCACCTACTCCTAGCTATCACTTTACCTTTATACAGAAACACATTAAAATAATACACATTCCAAAATAAGATGGAAAGGTACTTGGTTTTGATGAATAACTGAATTTCATTTGACTGATCACTAAATTATTTCCTATCCAGCTGAAAGGTATGAACAGGTTCCTTCTTGGGCAACAACATTCGTCCATGATATAAATGCAAGCAAGTAAGCACAAATGTTTCCTGATTAATGGCGTGGAGACCAAGCTCGGTATTTCTTTCTGTGAAAACATGTTATGAGCTTTAAATTCATTGAAGAATGTATCTCTTAAATAGATGTGATGTAATAATATCTCTGTAATTTTATCTGAATGTTCCTGGGGTCATTTTGACGCATTATTCTGCAAAGAAAAGTTTTTTTTTTTTTTCAATTCTAGTGATAATTGAGAAATTAGCAATGCTTTATGCATTTTATTTTGGCTGTATTAAAAGCAGGAATTACTTAACAACTTTGTTTAGATATTAAACTCAGTCAAATCTTTTCACACTTGTGCTTCCTACTTTCTAGGCTTCTTGCACTTTCAGCAACCAATGCCTCATAATATGCCCCGGCTGCTTGCAGCATCCTCTTTGGACCTGCACTTCTCCCCTTCTCCATGGCCAACGTAACCTCCAGTATCGAGTACTGGTTAAAAACCTGGGATCAGACCCAGAATGGGTCCTGGCTCTGTCACTTAGTATGTGTATAATTAGGACAAGTTACTTAAACTCTCAGGGCCTCAGTTTCTTCACGTAGAATGGGAGTAAAAATATCCATCTCATAAGGTAATTGTCAGTCTTAAATTAATACCCTCAAAATACTTAAAATGGTATATGGCACACAATAAGGACTATATAATTGTTAGTCATTATCACTATCTCATAATTAAATCTTTTATTTTTTCATGCCACTGAGCAACCGCTGGTCAAAGTTCAGATAAATAATTCAAACTAAGATACTTTACCAATTCACATGTATAAAAGAGAATATTTAGAATGCTTTCCTAAAGAAACACATTTCTAGTAACAAAAACTCAAGAGTCATAGGATGCCCAGAGGTCCTCCTTTGAAGTACCTTCAAATTACAGTACAGAGGTTACCACATACTCCCTCTCCTGGTTGGCCTACACTGTAGTATTTGAGCTTGTATTTAGTGCTAAAAGAAGATTATTGCAGCAAAGCATTCATTTGTTGCATTAGAAAGAAACAGATAAAAGAAAACATTGAAGTAGCCGAGAAAGTCATAATTTTGTAATAAAGCTAAGGTAGTACTTTTTGATATTGAGAAAAGGATTGAGGCATATAAACTGGTTCATACTGTAATTTGACTCTCATAAAATCAATTTTGTATTTGCATGCTAATTAATGGAAAAGGACGAGAAGAAAATTCCAAAAGTTTCTCTTCATAAAAGGAAGAGTATATTTGCCCTTTTAGAAATTGCTAAAGTTAAAATATTTAGTAAATCAAATTATGGTCAGGTACTTTGTCATTACCTCAAATTAATTCCTTTAGAATTATCTTCCAAATATTGCCAAATTATCTCGCAAATAGTGCCAGTTTGAATTTGAATAAATTAATTGAAAGTGCTTCTCATAATTGCTTATCCTTTTTGAAAGAGAATCAAATGTTTAGATCCTTGGGGCATCATTAAACAAAATGAAAGCCTCCCAATTGATTGTATTGTGGGGTGCATATTAGAAAAAGACGAAAATCAGAAAGATTGAAATTAAGTTTATTTTTCAACCTGCAGAAATAATGGTATTCAAGATCCTGCGACATCTTATCTGATTTAACCATTTGGTCTAGCAATAATTTCTCTTTTGAAGACTGGCCAGAACATTGCTGCCTGTCACAGAAGACTAATTAAATCACACTAGTGCTTTGTTTTGTTTTATTTTGTTTTGTTTTAAGGCTTAGTATTGGTTGTTTTAGCAAGTTATTGTACAAATAGAAATGACTATTGGTTCTTCCACAGAAGACAGTGCTAGAAAATATCGATGATGATGTGTATCAAAGCTACAAAATACAGATAATATAGCTAAAGTTACCTTCTTTATTTATACATCAAATTATGTCACTTTTCTGCTTATATCCCAGCTTGGGATAGAAAGAGAACTCCTTACTCTGATTTTCTAAGTTTCTATGTGCCCATACCTCTTGGATCTCTTCTCGTGCCATTCTCTCATTTGCTCACCACCCTGTCCTCCTGTCAGTCACATCAGTTTTCTTTCCATTTTCAAACTCAACAAGCTCATTTTGACCACAAGACCCTTCATTTGGACTCTTTTCTGCCATTCTTCACTTGTCTGGTGCCCATTCATATCTCAGCTACAAATGTGACTTCCTATGAGACATCTTTCCTAGCCTGCTAGAACGTAGGCTCTGTGAAATCAACACCTTGGCTATTTTATATTCTCATGGCATTCCCAACAGCATCACACACACTAGATGCTCAACACATTATTTACTGAGCAACAGAATAAGCACATATTATGTGCTAGGCTCTGTGACGTTAGTATTACATATAGTCTTTCCTTCAGTCTTCCTAACAACCCTGCAAGATAAATATTATTATCACAGTTTTATATCTAGTTACGGCCCAGGTTCGTGTGGTGTGTCTGGCTCCAGAACTTTCATTTTTCCACTGATCTACTAGGATGGATTAACAAAGATGAATAAATACTTGAGCACCATGAGTCTATTTCTTGCTTTCTATACTCTAAAAGATCTATGCTATACATCAGGAAGATTTCACTATGACATAAACGACCTATTACCTTCAGTCTCATTCCCTAAATGGATTGTAATTTCCAGCCAATACGGAACTTTGGAAGTTTTCCTATATTCATGCTATTTTTAAAGTTTAATTTCTCTATGTCCTTGTAAATACTGCTCCCTAATGCTGGAATACCTTTCTCCTTGGTGTCTATCCACATCATCATGAACTCCTCCAAGATTCTTCTCAAATGCTAGACCATTGTAAAGCCCTTCCCTATACCCTTAGTGAAGCTAGTCCTGTCATTGTCTCTACTTAAATACCATTCTATAAATACTTCTGTTGTAGCACTTCTCACTTTAAAACATATTCACGTTGATTTTCCACGTGAGATTGTGAGTTCCTTGAGAGTAATGATGATGCCTTATTTATCTCTATAGCGAGGTACCTGGAATATTACAGATCTACAATAAATATTTGTTGAAGAAATAGATGAATTTAGAGAATCCCCATTATTAGTAACTAAAATGAGATCTAATTATTGAATTGATGTACTGTAGTGAGCTTTATAAAACAATGAATGTCCTTAACCAAGTAATTTTTGAATTAGAAATTTTATGCACTTCAAATATATAAACCTTCGTATATAAAAATTGCTTGAGTAAATTGATGGACTTGATGTTTTCTAGATAATTACCCTTTTAAACATTTTTCATTCTTGGAGGCATGAGTTTATAATAATTACTGATATTCAATGACAATGTTTCTTTATAAAGGTACTGCATAAAGATATTTTGAACTATCTGCCATGTAACTATTTTTGACAAAACTGTTTCTGTTCGCTAGTTTTTAGATTCAGTAAATTTATACGTTTACTTTCTGTGTCATGGCTGTAAGCAGCAGGCAGTTTGGTGTGAGAGATGGTATGCTGCTACCCTGATGTCTATGTGGAGTTTAAAAAGCATAGAGGGCCCTTCTGTCCTCCTTGCTGACTCTGAGAAAACCTCAGCCTCAGCCTGGGAACTTTTTCTTTCTGCTTATTTAGCCACCATCTTTTCTTAAAATGTTTCACTTTCTGCCACATCACTTAGTGTCATCAATATATCTTTCTAAAAGCGATGCGCTCTTTGCGATGTAACATTTGCTTTGTTGTATAACATTTTCCATCTCTCTCAAAATTCTATTTCAGAATGAGTAAAGAAGTAAATCCTTCTTTTCCTTCCTAAAAATTTCATACTTCTATACTGCTGTGGCCTTGTATACTATGGATGCTTCCTGTTGGTCTGACATTCCCCTTTCCTCTCTCACTCGAACTCTTTACTTTGGCCTTTTGGCATTCTCACTTCCCACGGCACCTTACTCCCCACTAAAGGCCAAGTACATTTCTACCTCCGTATCTGTGGCCATGCCTTTCCACCTCATGGAATGCAATTCTCTCTTCCTTTATTTATCTTGATTACCTCTATCAGTGGAAAAGTATAGAGTTTAGCGATAGGCAGACTTGGGTCAGACTTCTAGTTTTGCCACTGAGAGGTATATGAAGTAAGGTAAGCAAATCAACTACCTAACTCAGTTTTCTCATCTGTAAATTTGATATTTTTAGAAGAGTTAAGATGACATATTTGACTGTCTAATTTCTAATCCAGTACGTAAACAATTATTACTTTATGACCCAAATAAAATCTCATCTGTTTTCTCAGATCTTACCTGACTTGCCACATTGCATTCATTTACCCTTGTCAATTTCTACTGAGTTTATATTCTTTTTTTTTCTTTTTCTTTTTTTTATTTCAGCATATTATGGGGGTACAGATGTTTAGGTTACGTATGTTGCCCTTGCCCCCCTCCTCCCCCCCAAGTCCGAGTTTCAAATATGTCCATCCTTCGGGTGGTGCGCATTGCACTCTTTGAGTTATATTCTTAAACAGTCATTGGGTGTGCATACATACACATCACACACTTTTCTTGGCT
>CAUYRB010004601.1:0-12395 GCA_963574695.1 Propithecus perrieri | reverse complement strand
TTTATTTTCTTTGTTGCTATTGTGAAGGGTATTGAGTCTTTGATTTGGTTCTAAGTTTGACAATTATTGGCATATGTGAATGCCTCTGATTTGTGTGTATTGATTTTGTATCCTGAAACTTTACTGAATTCATTTATCAATTCCAGGAGTCTCTTTGCATGGTACTGGCACAAGAAGAGGGACATAGACCAATGGAATAGAACTGAGAACCCAGATATAAAACCATCCTCATATAACCATCTAATCTTTGACAAAGCAGACAAAACATACACTGGGGAAAAGAATCCTTATTCAATAAATGGTGCTAGGAAAACTCGATAGCCACATGTAGAAGACTGAAACAGGATCCACACATTTCACGTCTCACAAAAATCAACTCACAGTGGATAACAGACTTAAACCTAAGGCGTGAAACTATAAGAATTCTAGAGGAAAACTTTGGAAATACTCTTCTAAACATTGGCCTAGTCAAAGAATTTATGAAGAAGACCCTGAAGGTAATCACAGCAGCAACAAAAATAAATAAATGGGACCTGATCAAATTAAAAAGCTTCTGCACAGCCAAAGAAACTGTCACAGAGCAAATAGACAATCTACAGAATGGGAGAAAATATTCACGTTACACATCCGATAAAGGGCTGATAACTAGAATCTATATAGAACTCAGGAAAATCAGCAAGAAAAAAATCAAACAACCCTATCAAAAAGTGAGCAAAGGACATGAAAAGAAACTTTTCAAAAGAAGACAGAATAATCGCCAACAAACATGAAAAAATGCTCAACATCTCTAATCATCGGGGAAATGCAAATCAAAACTACAATGAGATACCACTTATCCCCAGTGAGAATGGCCTTTATCAAAAAGTTCCAAAACAATAAATGTTGGCATGGATGCGGAGAGATAGGAACACTCACACACTGCTGGTGGGACTGCAAACTAGTGCAACCTCTGTGGAAAGCAATATGGAGATACCTCAAAGAGATAGAAGTAGATCTACCATTTGATACAGGAATACCATTACTGGGCATCTACCCAAAAGAACAAAAGACGTTCTGTAAAAAAGACATCTGCACTAGAATGTTTATAGCAGCACAATTCACAATTGCAAAGACATGGAAACAACCCAAGTGCCCATCAATACATGAATGGATTAATAAAATGTCATATATGTATACCATGGAGTACTATTCAGCTATAAGAAACAATGGTGATATAGCACCTCTTGTATTATCCTGGATAGAGCTGGAACCCATTCTACTAAGCGAAGTATCCCAAGAATGGAAAAACAAACACTACATATATTCATCATCAAACTGGTTTTAACTGATCAACACTTAAGTGCACACATAGTAATAACATTCATTGGGTGTCGGACAGATGGGAGGGAGAAGGAGGGGATGGGTGTATACACACCTAATGGGTGTGATGCACACTGTCTGGGGGATGGACACCCTTGAAACTCTGACTCAGGGTGGGGGACAAGGGCAATATACATAACCTAAACATTTGTACCCCCATAATATGCTGAAATAAAAAAATAATAAAAAAAAGAAGTATGTTTAACCAGTAAGAAAATACACAGTTTTCAATGGTGATTTAACTATTTTGAATATGAATTTTTGCCCTCTGCTCCCTCATTCCACCCCAGCTAGCACTGACCTGTAGGCTCTTGCCCAATGAAAGTCAATAGGAGTCCACTGGGGCAAGACACATTTAGGCTTTGGAAGGTGGGAACATAAAAGTCCTCTTTTAAAACAGGCTCTGGTTCTACTTCTTCCTGTAAATAATTTAGCATGTGAATAATTACTTATCATTTTCTAAATGAGCTATTACTTATTTTGACTAAGCAAGGACTTGCTGAGTGCTTAGCGATGTGACTTGTGCAGAGCTAGGAGGACCTTGCAATAGAGCCTGCAAGGATTCATGAATCTCTGCCTTTGTGCAGTTTATATTCTACTAGTAGAATGGCACATAGATGGGTGAGACCACTAATGATAGTACCAAATAGTTGGCATATCTTTTCTTAGAAAAGGGAGATATCAAAGCTAATAGGAATAATTGGGAAGGAGTGGTGGAGGAATTAGGCTTGAAGTAGACTTTGAAAAATGCCTCAGTTTGGATGTGTAGGTGTTAAGGATAGTGCTATGGTCTGAATGTTGGTGTTTCCCACAAAATTCATGTGTTGAAACCTAATACCCAATGTGATAGTATTAGGAGGTGGGCCTTTAGGGTAATAGGTAAGTCGTGAGGGCTCTGTCTTCATGAATGGGATTAGTGCGCTTATGGAAGAATTTGCAGGGAGAGCCCTTGCCCCTTCTGCCACTGAGGACACATGGAAAGGCACCATGTGTATGAGGAATAGGCTCTCACCAGACACTGAATTTGCTGACATCTTGATCCTAAACTTCACGGCCCCTAGAACTGTGAGCAATAAAATTTCTACTGTTTGTAAATCACCCAGTCTACGGTATTTTGTTATAGCAGCCCAAACAGTCTAAGACAGGCAGAGTATGTGGGAGACCAACTTCCCCATTGCCTTTTTTGGTATAATTCTTATAGATCGAGTGCTAGAGATATTGTGTCTTAGGATATTTGTCCGTATTTTTTCTATAATGAGCATGCATTGTTTACATAGCAAGTAAAAGCACTAAAAGAAAATAAAAGACAATCAAAAGTTAGAAATTAATTTATAAATTAATGAGGATTTCGATGTGTCTACTTTAAGATCCTAATTAATTTTATTTCAGCTATGCCTGAATCCCTTGTTTGGTTATATGTGCTCAAGAACAAAAGTTATTTGGTAACTTTCAAATAATTCTAACTAATCATCATTTCAGTTTTTCCAACTGGCTCTCTTTTATTAGCCACCAAAATAATTCCAACTGATAATTCACTACTGGATCTTTAGTTTATTCTAGCTGGTCTTCTACTGTTGATCATTTAGGTTGTTCTACATTTTCTTTGTCACTAACAGATGTAAAAATTTGAATATTTAGCTAAAAATGAATTAAAAACACAAAAATTAAGAGGAAAAGCTTATAAAATTCTGTAAAATGAACAAAAATGCTCAAACTTGCAAATCTGCTAGGTTGAATCTAGCATTACGTACAAAACTGGTAATCATCCCTCATCCTTCCATTATCATCAATTTTAAAAAATGTTGGATCGGCCGGGCGCGGTGGCTCACGCCTGTAATCCTAGCTCTCTGGGAGGCCAACGCGGGCGGATTGTTTGAGCTCGGGAGTTCGAAACCAGCCTGAGCAAGAGCGAGACCCCGTCTCTACTAAAAATAGAAAGAAAATTAATTGGCCAACTAAAAATATATAGAAAAAATTAGCCGGGCATGGTGGCACATGTCTGTAGTCCCAGCTACTCGGGAGGCTGAGGCAGAAGGATCCCTTGAGCCCAGGAGTTTGAGGTTGCTGTGAGCTAGGATGACACCACGGCACTCTCGCCGGGGCAACAGAGTGAGACTCTGTCTCAAAAAAAAAAAAAAAAAAAATGTTGGATGAACTGATTAGTTTGCTATCAAGTTGATTTTGGCCAAATTAATTTTAAATGAATTACCTGGAGTCATCCTGAACATTTTACTTAACAAAAGTGGCCTGGCATGAGATAGCTCATCTAGTATAACTACGTAAATAAGGTACAGAGGCGAAGTAACATTTAAACCCCATAACTGTTAAAGGGCCAGAGTCTGAAATCCAGGTTCTTGAGCATTTTTTAACATATTTGTTCTTCTAACAAGTGAGTATCTGTACATTGTACTTTTAGTAGTAAACACCAAGAATCAAGATTTGCCAGTAGTTTCCTTGTTGCTCCTCTTTTAGAGGCCTCTTTTTTTTTTTTTAACCCTAATACAAAGAATCAATCCAATAGAACCCTCTTTTGATCTGTGTTCTATTAGGAAGATGTTTAGAGTCAAAGTGTGTGTGTGTGTGTGTGTGTGTGTGTGTGTGTGTCACATTGCCTATGATGAAAGGTTGGGGAGAGAAGGTGGACTACTCTTTGACTGGAAGTGTGGGCTGTCTTAGTCTTTCTGGATTCTTAGCACGTCAATATCCACCAAGTGGAACTGTTTCCATTGTTTAGTCACAGATCTTTATCTTTCAATTGTTGTTTATCTTATTAGAGTTAAATGAAGTATTAGAAATAAGGAATGGTAGACTTGACCAACCAA
The DNA here is from genome assembly GCA_963574695.1 of Propithecus perrieri. Classification (NCBI taxonomy): domain Eukaryota; kingdom Metazoa; phylum Chordata; class Mammalia; order Primates; family Indriidae; genus Propithecus; species Propithecus perrieri. The sequence goes on along the minus strand of CAUYRB010004601.1, from coordinate 8,214 downwards.
AAGCAAAGAAAACCTAAGCACCAGGGTGGGAAAAAGGTTGAACCAAGTTTTTCTGAGCTGAGAGTGAATGACCTGTGACAATTTGTGTATGACAACATGTCTCCTGGAGTGGGAATCCAATTTTTGTGTGCAAATTCTTCTTGCCCATTGGAGTTGAAATGACAAAGAATGTTAATGCGTCTGCACAATAAAATGTATGCACTATAATAACATTATTGACATATGCAATGGTTTAAAAAAACATTAACATTGAGGCAGAATTTGGGCATCTATGGTAAGTTTTGTTTACCTTTTTCTCTTCTTCTTTTGGTTGCTCCTCTTCTTTAAGGGATTCTTTGGGTTTTTCTTTGCCTCTTGTTTTCCCTTTAGGTTTGCCTTGAGGAACATTCACTATAACAGGAACCACTGTTGGAGTGAGTGCTGAAGGGATATTCAACATTGTTTCTAAATCGGGATCTCTATCTTCTATAAACAGAAAAAGGGAAAACCAAGTAAATTCAACACTCATATTTGATATGCTTGTTAAATAACATTTATATCTTAAAAATTTATACAAGTTGACAGCATTTTTTTACCTTGCTAAATATTATTAGCTGGATAGATTTCAAGGATCATGTAATTGATTAGAATATCAGGATTATAGCTAGAAAATTTGAGGTACTTAATACTTTCATATACTTTATTGAGTCATTTCACATGTTCCTGACTTCCATCTATATTGTAAACTCCTTAATGATAGGGAAATAATCATCTCTTCATTTATTTGAGAAATATTTGAGGAGCTCTTATATGTAAAATGTTTTGAGCAGTGGAAAATAATGAAAATACATGTAAAAATTCTTATGGAGTCAAAACAGTCTAAATAAGATCTACACTCAAATAACTCAATATAAGGACATTAAATAAGAATAGTAAATGGTACAAATAAAAAAATTCAGAAAAGAAATAGATTATTTCTGGCTAAGATGATAAAAGGAGTTTTTTAAAATAGAAGATCAATTTTCTTCTGTGTTTTAAAGGATTGTCACAATTCTAAAAGGAAAGCTGATGTGAGGAGGATTATGTGGGGAGCTCTAGAGAATCCCATATGTCTTGAATTTTATTTTCCTCTGGGTTCTAGAAAACCATGACCTGAATCTCTTACCTCTCTGGTCAATTTTTCCTTCAGTCTCATTTACTGGCTCTTCCTCTTTTGTCAATCCTTTAAACATTTTTAGGTCCCAGGGTTTCTTATGTTCTCGACCCTGGGTGTCCATAATCATTGCTCATGGAATTAAAAAAAAAAATGCTCAGGCCCCACCTTGACCTACTGAATCACTCACTGGAAATGAGGACCAGCCATTTATAGTGAAACACTACATATGATTGTGATGCACAGACAGGGCTGAGTACCTTTATTTTAAACACACACACACACACACACACACACACACACATACACTAGATCTGGATGATCCCATTTGCTACTGGGGTTCCAATTGTCATCTACATGCTACTGACTTCAAAATTTACATCTCAAGGCATGACTTTCCTTCTCAATTCCAGATCAATATTTCCAACTGCTTTTAGGTATCTCCTGGTTGTGGTACTAGAGACATTTCTAACTAAATTTAGTCTTTCCTTTCCCAAGGAGACTGACCCTCTTACATTCTCAATCTCAGTTAATGCGATGACCAGTCATGCACTCTGTTTCCCAGGTTAGACATTGAGACCATTTTCTCCTTTTGACTCATCCTGTACACCCAGCCAGTCACCAAGCCTTTGGAACTTTCTCCCAAATCATACCTGTCCTATCTATTCCCAGTACCTAAACTCAGTTACCCATTATTGCTTGCTGCATCTTCTGCAGCAGTTTCCTGATATCATGGCACCTCTAACACCACCACTTCCATGTACTTTCCAAACTATCACTAAAATTATGTTCCTAAAATAAGATGTGATCATGTCACTTCCCTTACTTAAAGAACCCTGCCACTCACTGCCCATGGGCAGTGTACACTGTTCACTGTCACTCTTCACAATCACATCCTCACCTACTTCCATTCCAACCACACTGAGGGTTTCACCTTTCTGTAAAGATACCATGTTTTACACAATTGTATCTTTATACAAATGATTCTTACTGTCCAGCATTCCCTTTCCTTGTTTCTGTGTCTGGATAGTACCCATTCATTTCTAAAGTCCTATCTCAAATGCTACAGTTTCTCTCTGAAGTATTTTCTGACTGTCCCCAGTACTCCATTTATATATAATTTTTAGCACCGTGACAGTTATTGCTCTATTTACATGTTTCTCTTTCTCATTAGATAGTGAGTTCTTTGAATAGATGTACTATGGTTTTATTCATCTTAGTGGCTCAGTGCCAGAAAGTTGCCTGGCTCATAGGAAATACAGTATATAAATAAGTGAATGGCAACCAGTTTCAGGCATCTGGAAACTCCTTCCTCCCATCCCCATCCATTTACTCAGTAATAGTAAGTAAATATTTGTTGTCTACCTACTACTACGTATCATGAATTGGATAGCCAATGATGGATGAGACAGACAAGGGAAGTATAATTTAGTGGGTAGTTTAGATTAGGAAGCCCTCAGGTACAATGTTGTGTGTTAAGTCTGTGATGGGGGAAGTACAGAATGCCACAGGAACCCAGAAGAAGGACATCTATGGCAAAATGCCACAGTACAATCTACTGTGGCTATACTGAGCAGTTCATCTTTCCATAAATGGCAAAGTCATTCCTTGCTCTTACCTGACTAAGCTTTTACACACACTATTCCTGGTATCTAGAATTCCCTTCTTTCAATTTTTTGCCTAGGCCATTTCCACTCACCTCCAAAGACCTACCTAGTTCACATGCTACTGCCACTTGCTCTGGGAAGCATTTCTCTGAACATGTAACCTCTAAGCTGGGGCCTGAAGGATGGGAGGAAGTTTAATTGTTGAAAGTGGTGGCCTATGTGGCAGGAGAAAGTGTTCCGAGCAGTGGCATGGCATGAACAAATGGGCAGACATAAGAGAAAGCATAGTTCATTCAAGGGACTAAAAGGTACAAAAAAAAAATAGGTAGGAAGGCATAATGCCATAAGGGAAAATAGATCAGGTTGGTTGTCATGCAGTGTTTGGGTAAAGAACCACATAAAATAGAGCTTGGAGCTTGATTAAGGTTCTTGAATTCTAGGTATATTCAGTAGGCCATCTGAATGGCAGTAGGAAGCAAGAAGGAAATACTCCTCTGAGCAAGAAGATATGAAGCAGTGTTCGAAGATTTGGTTTGGTTTCTTCATGTTTTTGTTGATTTAATAGCCATATTAACTATTTTTTGGTCCAAAAGGGTATGAAACCATGCTCAGTTGTATATACCCAGTTAAAGGGAGAGAGCTGGAATAGAAATTTACTTAGCCATTAGCAGATAAAGTTCTTAAATATCAATACTATATGCATCCTTAAGTAATTTATAATATACATATATTTTTACAAAGACTCATGCCTTTAAATTATTTTTTAATATGCAGGAAGTAAGACATTACTTATTATCTACACTACAAACATTTTCTAATATAGTACCTGAAATTAGGAGCATCTGTTTTTAATGTAATGATTACATATTAACTGAAGGATTAAATTGAGAATAAGGAAATCACTTAGGAAATAGGACCGACAGAGATGATTCAGTGGGATATACATATCTTGATATAAAATAATGATAACCTATATTCAGAAGAGGTAGGGAATTTTAGTGACGCTGTGGTGATAATAGATTTTCATGCATAATTTGTTAGGCAACAAATGACTTCTCCAAGTGCTGATTTAAAAACAGATCAAATACAAAGTTAAACTACAAAACCCCAAATGAAGTAAAAATACTATCAAATCTATATGGACTCACTAACTCACTAGAGTACTAGGATACTTGACACAAGGTAAGAAACAAGATTATGATGATTCATGAGAACCTTGTCTCTGAGAAAAAGGAATTATATAGTAAGGCAGATAACTGGATCACCATGATCTACACTAATACATAGTTTTGAGGCTATATAGTATAGGGATTATCTTTTGATTTTGTGATGCTTTTTTAAAAATACCTTGCGGTTAGATCCCTCTAAAATGGATGGGAACTCACAGATTTCCTAATTGGTTCTTGGTAAAGTGACATACTATTTTGTGGTTTGTAAGGTAATAACTTCCAGTTGGATAATTTGTTTATTTAGAGTGAGGTAGAGAAATATGTCCAGTGAATGGCTCCTTTAAGACTAATGTCCTGAAGCACAATAAATGATTCCACAATCACAGGATGCATAAAAATATTATTCTAGAGAAAACCAAAAGGATTCCGTGGAAGATCATGCTTCTTTGGCACCAACTAAAAGGCTTATTTTTATGAACTAGTTAACAAAGATGACTGGAATATATATATATATATATATATATGCATATATATAAATGCATATATATATATGCATGTCATATATACTTACATGTATATATCATATACATATGATCTTAAATGTATATATGATTACATAAGATTATATAAATGATAAATGCTGTCTAAAATGCCAAAGCATTATTTGCTATATATGAAAATTTATATATATTTGTATACCCACATATGTACACAAACACATATATGTACACAAATACACATATACCCCTTATATTCCTACCCTGCAGGAAAAACTATGAGGTCCATTAAATCAGAACATGTTAATTGACAAGTGAGAAGATTGTGTATGGGCAGGGGCAGGGACCACTGGCCACAGGGTACACTTATCCTTTCTGTTGTGTTATTTCACCTGGCGCCATTCCACTTGATCCATAGTAACTTATCGAGAGGCAGATTCCATTTTCTAAGGTGGCAGAAAAAGATCCAAACTTGCTGACAGCTTTATTCTTTGCATATGATACTTCTAAAAGACAAAATAAAATCAAGGACATTTCCATTTTATTCAAAAGAAATACAAGCTAAACTCAGAGGGGAGGCTGGAAATGGAGGGCTTAAATGGTGTACCATAGTCAACTTAAAAATAATTGTTTTAGTTCCAACAATGCACTCAGGGCTGTTAGAGGTAGGGCAGAGTTACAAAGATGAGAACATGAGATTCTTGTTCTCTTAAGGGCTTTATAGGTTGAAATGGTGAGAGGAAATAAATTGATTGATGGCCTAGCCAAATGCACCAAATGCAGATTATTCATCTGGTAGATTATTTACATGACTTTTTTTTTCATTATAGTACAGGTAATTATCACTCTTTACTGGTGTCCCAGAAACCACACCTCCTGACCCTTCCCACTTGACTTTTTAAATTAAAACCATCAGTTTAATCTCAACATTTTAAAATCTCCACATTTTAAAACATATTCTTAAATCCTCACATTTAAAATTCCTTACATTTTAAAACACATTTTAATATTATTTCAGTCAAATATAATTTTAAAACAAAATCTGTTAAAACATACATTCTTAAGGTATATATGAAGAATTTGTGAATTTTCTGTTCTGTTGTTTTATACTCAGTCACCATTTCCTCTATTATCATAAAAAAAGATGAGACAATATTGATCTAAAATATCCTAACCTATGAAGAGATAATTTCTAGACTGGGAAATCCAAATGACCAATGGAACAAAAGGTAATGCTTCAAGGGAACGAAAAGACAAGCCAAGGACTAGGAAAAAACATTTTCAAAAGATGTATATGATAAAGGACTATTATTCAAAATATACAAAGAACTTTTAAAACTCAATAATAAGAAAACAGCCCTACTAAAACATAGGCAAAAGACATGAATAGACACCTCACCAAAGAAGATATATAGATGGCAAATAAGCATATGAAACGATTTTCAATATCATATGTTATCAGGGAAATGCAAATTAAAACAAGATACAACTAGGCAGCTATTAGAATGAAGAAAATCCAGAACACCAAATGCTCACAAGGATGTAGAGTAACAGGAACTTTCATTCATTTCTGGTGGAAAAGCAAAATGGTACAGCTGCTTTGGAAGACAGTTTGGCAGATTCTTACCAAACTAAAATGCTCTTATTGTATGTTCCAACAATCATAATCCTTGGTATTTACCCAAGGAGTTAAAAACTATATCTACACAAAAACCTATACATGGGTGTTTATTCATAATTGACAAAACCTGGAAGCAGCCAAAGTGTCCTTAAGTAGATGAATGGAAAAATAAACTGTGGTACATCTAGACAATGAATACTATTCAGTGCTACAAAGAAATATACTATCAAGCCATGAAAAGACATGGAGGAAGCAAATGCATATTACTAAGTGAAAGAAGCCAGTCTGAAAATGCTATACACTGCATGATTCCAATTATATGAGGAGAGGGCAAAGCTATGGATGCAGTAAAAAGATCAGTTGTTTCCAGGAGTTGGCGGGAGGGAGGGATGAATAGGCAGAGCACAGAGGATTTTTAGGGCAGTGAAACTACTTTGTATGATACTATAATGGTGGACAGGTGTCACTACACATTTGTCCAAACTCAGACTGTACAACACCAAGGGTGAACCCTAATATAAACTATGGACTTGGGATGATAATGATGTGTCAATGCAGGTTCATTAGTGTGATAAATGTACCACTCTGGTGTGGAAGTGTTGATAATGGGGAAGGCTACACATGTGTGAGGGCAGAGAGTATATGGGAAATCTCCGTAACTTCTATTCAATTTTGCTGTGAACCTAAAACTGCTCTAAAAATTAAAGTCTACAAAAAAAGATAATGTTTATTGTCAATCAAGGTTAAGAAAAATAGGCACCTTAATGAACTACTAATAAGAGGGTGTATTGGTAGATACTTGAGGGAAAGCCATCTAAGGAAGCTGAGTGGACAGAGATAGGAATAATAGTCAGAAAACAAGAACAACAAAAAAACAGAATACATGCTTAGCAAATTATAAATTATGAAAGAGTTAGATAAATGCTTGAAGAGTTAGATAAATGCTTTTTTTAAAGCACATAAGGATATTTTAAAAAGCACTTCCTAGAATTCAAAAACGTGCTTCCCCAATCAAATCATTCAGTATTCACCAGGTGAATGGAAAGACAGGGTGGTCATTTTAAGATTCGAATCAGTTTCTTGGAAAATCAAGTCAAAAACAGTATCTCATTCAATGCAATCCCTATTAAAATACCAACATCATTCTTCACAGATGTAGAAAAATTAATTTTACGCTTCATATAGAACCAGAGAAGACCCTGTATAGCAAAAGCAATTTTAGGCAATAAACACAAAATGGGAGGTATCAATTTACCAGACTTCAAACTATATTACAAGGCTGTAGTAATCAAATCAGTTTGGTATTGGTACAAAAACAGCCATTGACCAGTGGAACAGAACTGAGAACCCAGGTATAAAACCATCCTCATATAGCCATCTAATCTTTGATAAAGCAGACAAAAACATACACTGGGGAAAAGAATCCTTATTCAATAAATGGTGCTGGGAAAACTGGATAGCCACATGTAGAAGACTGAATTAGGATCCACACCTTTCACCTCTCACAAAAATCAACTCATGCTGGGTAACGGACTTAAAGCTAAGGAGTGAAAGTATTAGAATTCTAGAGGAAAATGTTGGAAATACTCTTCTAAACATTGGCCTAGGCAAAGAATTTATGAAGAAGACCCCAAAGGCAATCACGGCAACAACAAAAATAAATAAATGGGACCTGATCAAATTAAAAAGCTTCTGCACAGCCAAAGAAACTGTCACAAGAGCAAACAGACAACCTACAGAATGGGAGAAAATATTCACATGTTACACATCCGATAAAGGGCTGATAACTAGAATCTATTTAGAACTCAGGAAAATTATCAAGAAAAAATCAAACAACCCTATCGAAAAGTGGGCAAAGGACATGAACAGAAACTTTGCAAAAGAAGACAGAATAATGGCCAAAAAACATATAGAAAAATGCTCAACATCTCTAATCATCAGGGAAATGCAAATCAAAACCACAATGAGATATCACTTATCTCCAGTGAGACTGGCCTTTATCAAAAAGTCCCAAAACAATAAATGTTGGCGTGGATGCGGAAAGATAGGAACACTCATACACTGCTGGTGGGACTGCACACTAGTGCGACCTCTGTGGAAAGCAGTATGGAGATACCTTAAAGAGATACAAGTAGAATTACCATTTGATCCAGCAATCCCATTACTGGGCATCTACCCAAAAGAACAA
>CAUYRB010004598.1:0-35625 GCA_963574695.1 Propithecus perrieri | reverse complement strand
GGAGGCTGAGGCAGTAGGATCGCTTGAGCCCAGGAGTTTGAGGTTGCTGTGAGCTAGGCTGACGCCACGGCACTCTAGCCCGGGCAACAGAGTGAGACTCTGTCTCAAAAAAAAAAAAAAAATCTATCTACTTGATTATGTCTCCTGATGTGGTCACGCCTGGATATTTACATATTATAAAACATGTAATTTGGTTACAAATTACTTTCCTTTTATTTCTCCTTTTTATTACAATTAGGGAAATATATTGCATTTTTGGAATTATGAACACAGTTTACATTAACTATGAATTTCATTTCAGGATAGAAAAGGATGTGTTACAAAAAGGATACATTGGATGTGAGGGCGATCTGGCTGCGACATCTGTCACCACATTGATCGCCAGGGTTTATTCAGCTGAACTGACTGGCTAGGCCGGTGTCCCCTTCTTCCCTCACGGCTCCATGTGCGTCCCTCCCGAAGCTGCACACTTGGTCGAACAGGACGACCTTCCCCGATAGAGGAAGATCATTCTTCGGTCAAGGGTATCTGAGTAGCTGCGCTCCCCTGCTAGAACCTCCAAACAAGCTCCCAAGAAGGACACATTAAGTTTAAGAACCACTAGTGAGAGGCAGACATATATAGATGGAATTGAATACAAGGGAACCCATGGAAACATTTCAGACAGGTAGAAAGTATAAAAGGAGAAGGAGGAAAAGAGGTTACTGGCCATGGGAGATCTGGGAAGACCCATGGAGGATAGGAGTAGGTGCTGCCTGATATCCTGTATTAGAATAACTCCAGAAATGTGGGGCTCAGTACATGCCGCCAACGATGCCCATTCATTTTGGTACGGCTTTAATTTGTACCAACTTCTTTTCTGTGCTCCTCCTGTATCTTACCAACAAAGGCCCCTGTTCTGGGAGGCTCCAATGGGCAGAACACGATGAATCCCTAACCTTTGTGGTGTCTCTTCCGGAATCTGAAAACTGTGGTCTTTGTAATACTTTCTGGTTAATCTTTTCTTCTTTAGGCTAAATCTCCTCGCTTCCTCCAACTGTTTCTCATATAACTTGGTTTCATATTCCCTCACCATCTGGGTCATTTTCCTCTGAACAAGCTCCAATTTGTCAATGGCCCTTTAAAAGTGTGGTGCCCAGAACCGAATGCGGTTTCCAGAGCTGAAATATATAACTTTATTTTCTAATATCCCCAAAAGGGAAAAATGTTATCCCTCTGCACAGTGAGATCAGGATGGGGGGGGATGGGGGTGGTGAGGGTTGAGAGTCTGTCTTAATACTCACTGTATCGCCAGTATTGAAAAATTTCCTTTTTTGTTTAAGCAAGTTCTACTTGAATTTTTAATACTTGCAACTAGACTTCTGATCTCAAAGAGGCTTCTTCTTTATTTGTTTTAGTTTTGAGGATTAAGTGAAAAAAATGTGGGTCTGGCTAACAAATACTAACAATTACTTTTATTTGCTGATAGCATCCGTCTACCAGCATCCTGTAGTCATTTCCTGCCTGAAGACATTTTTCTCTTAACAGACTGTACCTTGTCCATGTCCCAAGTCAATTTAACAAGATTGGCAGGACACCACCCTTTCCAGAGACTTGGTCTATAAAATGGAATTAGTATTTCTGTCTTAAGTTTGAATCTGGTATGTGTATGGAAAGCCCCTGCATTCCTGTGTGTCTAGTGAACCTCAGCATTAGCCCCAAAATGCAAAATTCCATCGAGGCTCCTGATTTTTTATCCCATTTTGGTCTGAGACTGAAATCCTGCAGTAATTTGACTGACTTTTGCCAACATGTTGTCTACAGGGGCTAAAACAGTACCAGTTCATCTCCTCATTCTAGATGCTAGGGGGGCCCCTTAAACCACAGCAATAGTATCCACTGATTTGAACCTTTGGAAATGATAGCAGACCTCATAAGGATGCCACTCTGGCATGAATACTAACTAGCTTGCTATCTACCTTGAAGGCAATGACTTCAACAAGTAGGAAACAGGTTAGCCATGGAAGTCTAAGCACTTTATGTCACAGTTGCTAGCTGCCTAAGTTTCAACATACTTTTGTAGCTGAACAGATCAGCTCCAAGGTAAACTACATGACAGCAGGCATATGTGTCTGTTTTGTTAGCTGATGTATTCCTCACCCTTAGAATAGCACCTAGCACGTAACAGGTGCTCAAGAAACATTCACAGAATGAATTAATGAAATGACCTGGTATGCTAGATAGACATCTATCTTTGTTTCCTTTCTTCTGGGAATCGTCTCTTCTCTATTCCATGTTATTCTAGTGGAGCTGCCAGTCATGAGGCAGAACAAGCTAGCAAATGGTGTAATGAGTTTGGGAGCTCAAGGATATGTGAGTCTCTAACCCCTAGATTCCCTACAGTAAACAGGTATCTGTACTTCTTTCTACTTCTAGAGAATTTGAAGCATAAGATCAGGGGCTTTGATGAATGTGGGTACATTCTGCAGGTATATCGTTCCGAGTCTAAAGTTTACGTGGACGTCTATCGTAAAACCCAAGCCAACAGGATAAAATGAATGTCTAGTGAGAATAAGCTTATGTTTCTATTGTTGACTTTCATAACTAATCAAATATAAGTATAAGAAATTATCTTATTCAAATAAATTTGAGATGAAATTTTTTCAAATTTCTGATAGATGAACTACAATTTTAGTAAGGTCAGCTTTAGTATGCTAATGCTACTTAGGGCTTCTTGGAAAAAATTTAATCTGTGGAATATGAAAAAAACCTATATATTGGATTAAAATCATCCAATAAGTGGGAGGCAGGGAAGCTATAGCTGTATAAGGCTTTTAAAAAATGGTGGTAAATTACACATAACATAGAATTTACCCTTTTAACTGCTTTTTACATGTATAATTCACTTGTGTTAAGTACTTTATCGTTACAGATACACTGCAGCCATTAAACACTAACTCACATTTTCCCCTTTCTCCAGCCCCTGGTAAATTCTATTCTACTTTCTGTCTCTATGAATTTGTCTATTCTGGGTACCTCAAATAAATGGAATATTACAATATTTGTCCTTTAGTGTCTGGCTTATTTTATTTAGCATGGTGTTTTCAAGATTCATTCATGTTGTAGCATGTATCAGAATTTCATTTTTATGGCTGAATAATATTCCCTTGTGTGTATATACTGCACATTTTGTTTCTCCATTCATCTGCTGATGGACCCTTGAGTTGTTTTCACCTTTTGGCTACTGTTAATAATGCTGCTATGAACATTGGTGTACAAGTATCTGTTTAAGTCCCTGTTTTCGATTCTTTTGCGTATACCTAGGAGTGAAATTGCGGGATCATATGGTAGTTCCATATTTAACTCTTTGAGGAATCTGCATATAGTTTTAAAAGGTGACTTATAAGACAAAAAGTTATTAATTTAGAAACTATATACTGTGAAAACTGCTATTCTTCACTTGGTATTTCACTTATCATAACTAGAGATGAAGAGATTGCTATAGCAGGTAGAACAGAGCATATATCATTTGAAGGAGGGACAACATTTCCAAATAGTGAGATTCCCAAAAGTCAAAATAATTGTGCTCTGCTAAAATGGATTTTGACTAGTCACCAGGATTTTGACAAACAAGAAATATAGTCATCATGAGAAAACTCAAAGTTTCACTCAGAAATAAAGTAAAAATGAATCCCATTATTTGATCATACAATTGTAGTCTCTGTATACAAAATAATTGATTAGTACTCATTAAAAGTGTAAATGTCATGAAAGACAAGGAAAGACTGAGGAACTGTCACAGACTGGAGGAGACTGAGGAGACCTGACAACTAAATGCAATGTGGATTCTGGATTCAAGCTGGAACAGAAAAAGAACAATGGTGGAAAGACTGGTAAAATCCGAATAAAGTCTATAATTAGTTAACAGTATTGTACCAGCATTACTATCTTGCTTTTGATAACTGTACTATGATCACATAAGATGTTAACATTAGTGGAAGTTGGGTAAAAAGTATGCAGAATTCTCTACTATTTTTGCAACTTTTGTGTAAGTTTAAAATGATTTCAAAATAAAAAGCTAAAAACAATTATAGTTTCTAAACTTTGGCCAGGTATGGTGGCTTACACCTGTAATTCCTGCACTTTGGGAGGCTGAGGCGGGAGGATCGCTTGAGCCCAGGAGCTTGAGACCAGCTTGGGTGACATAGATCCCATCCCTACAAAAAAAATTAAAAAAATCAACTGGCTGTGGTGGCGCACACCTGTAGTCCTACCAACCCGGGAAGCTGAGGCAGGAGGATTGCTTGAGCTCAAGAGTCAGAAGTTGCAGGCCGGGCGTGGTGGTTCATGCCTGTAATCCTAGCACTCTGGGAGGCCAAGGCAGGTGGATGGTTTGAGCTCAGGAGTTCAAGACCAGCCTGAGCAAGAGCGAGACCCTGTCTCTACTAAAAAAATAGAAAGAAATTAGCTGGACAACTAAAAATATATATAGAAAAAATTAGCCGGGCATGGTGGCACGTGCCTGTAGTCCCAGCTACTGGGGAGGCTGAGGCAGGAGGATCGCTTGAGCCCAGGAGTCTGAGGTTGCTGTGAGCTAGGCTGACGCCACGGCACTCTAGCCCAGGCAACAGAGTGAGACTCTGTCTCAAAAAAAAAAAAAGAAAAAAACAGAAAATTTAGCTGGGCATGGTGATGTGCACCTGTAGGCCCAGCCACTTGAGAGGCTGAGGCAGGAGGATCGCTCAAACCCAGGACTTTGAGGTTGCTGTGAGCTATGATGATGCCTCTGCACTCCAGCCTCGGGGGGCCAAGTGAAACCTTGTCTCAAAAAAAAAAAAAAAAAAAGAAAGAAAGAAATGGAGTCTCAGGCCTATCTCTGTCCTACTGAATTAGAAACTGCATTTTAATAGGATACCTGGTGATCCCTATGTACGTTAAAGTTTGAAGAGCACACTTAATTGTCTGGGAACCCAGCCCAGGCAGAGAAGAGCAGGCCAAGAAAATATGGGTCAGAGCCTGGGCAGGGTCACGTGACTGCACAGGGCCCAGAGATGCTAGGGGTGAAGGGGGGGCTGATGTTTTGTGAGCCTCTAGTAGTCTACAGTCTCCTCTGGACACTGTTCTTGGTGATTGTTATCCGTCACTTCTTAATCCTCAAAATAACACCCATGTTACTGAGGCATGGATGTGTTAAGTAACTTGCTCGAGGTCACACAGCCAGTGGTTCCTGAGCCCTGCACCCATTGTACTACCCTATGTCCCTCTGCTACAGGGAGAGCCCCTGGCAGCAGGAGCCAGGAGCCAAGTTCAGGGACTAGACTTTCCCAAGGGACCCCAGTACCAGGGTGGCAACCATGGTTGCCCTCCCAGCAGGCTTCATGCTTTCTTCCTAGTCAGGGCAGAGTTCCTGGTAGGACGACCTGAAGAGAGGGATTTGGAGTCAGAGCTGGAGACCTGGCTCTGCTGCTCTCAGCTGTGTTACTGGGGCAGGTCCCTTCCTTCCTGAGTTTGCTTGTTTGTAGATTATAATATCCACCTTTCAGAGGGGTTTTGAGGATTGAGTGAACATGAACCATGAATATTTCATAACCGTGTAGTGCATTGCAAACATTAGTGGCTGCAGTTAGCATTTGCTCATGATTATGGCAGATGTAAAGGCAAAGTCTTGCAGCCAATTTCGCACCTGTATCGTTTATTAATTTAGAAATCCACTCTTGAAATTCACAAGTCCTTACTGAGCCCCTGTAATGTGCAAAGCACTGTGCTAGGTTCTAGGGAGTGTGCAGTGGATGAGGCAGAGCTGTGGGCCTCAAAGATCTTGCAGTCTCGGAAGGGACACAGATGGGAAGCAGGTGCAAAGGACACCATGTGATGGGTGGTGGTCATGCTGTGGACACTCAGAGGACATGGAAGTGGCACAGTGGGGGTGGACGAGGTCAAAAGGCTTTCTGTAGGAATTAGTTGCTATTTAAGAATTGCATGGCTAGGTATAGTGGCTCATGCCTGTAATCCCAGCACTTTGGGAGTTCTAGGTGGGAGGATCAGTTGAGGCCAGGAGTTCAAGACCAGCCTTGGCGACATAATGAGACCCTGTCTCTGCAAAGAAAAGTTAAAAATTAGCCAAATGTGGTGGTGTGTACCTGTAGTCTCAGCTACTCAGGAGGCTCAGGCAGGAGGATCGCTTGAGCCCAGGAATTTGAGGCTGCAGTGAGCTATGATTGTCCCACTGTACACTAGCCCTGGGTAACAGAGTGTGACTCCGTCTCAAAAAAAAAGAATTATATGAATACACTAAATAGGAGCACACTTGAACCTGCTCAAAGGGGGCATGGAGGAGCCAAGCGTGGTGGCATGTGCTTGTAGTGCCAGCTACTTGGGAGGCTGAGGCAGAAGGATCTCTTGAGCCCAGGAGTTCAAGACCAGCCTGGGCAACATAGTAAGACACCCATCACTTTAAAAAAAAAAGGCGGGGCATAGATGGGAAAAATACAGAGATATTTACTTCAGTGGCAAAAAGTATGGTGGGGACTCATGAGAGATTAGAATCAGAAACTCCATGTGTATGTGTGTGTGTGTGAGGGAGAGAGAGAGAAAGAGAGAAAGAGAGAGAGGGAGAGAAAGAGAGAGAAAAAGTACACTCTTTCTAACAAACTAGTCTATAACATCGGGGATACAAATAATGTCACACTTCTTTGTTTCTCTAAATTCAAGGGCTTCATTCCCAAAATTAGCAAGAAATCTCCTATCAGCCATCTTCCTTGGCTCCCTCCCTTGGTTTTACCAGAATCTTGGGTCTTATGCCGTCTGGGAGACATGAGGGGATCCCTGGTTCTCAGTCGATGGTGGGCTCTCTGCTGTTGCCCCATGTCCAGACTGGGTGGACACTGGTGGCCACCCCTCCATGCCGATCACTGCCATGAGGACTTTTGTCAAGGTGCCCGAGGTCTCTGACACTTAGGAGACCCGGCTCCCTCTCATTTGCCCAGCTGAGGTGCATCTGACGGTGTGGGGCTGGCCGTGCTCCTCATTCACTTATGCTGCAGCCTCTGTCAGATGGGCACCATGGGGGCTGCAGACTCACGCCCTCAGCAGCCAGGTAGGTCATTCAAAAGTGAAGTGGACAGGTATAAGGAGTGGTGGGGGCTGCGGCAAACAGGAAAACCTGCATCAAGGATGGAAGCAAACAAAACTTCAGGAGCCAAACAAACACGGCCCTAAGGTCACCAGTTTGTGACAGGAGAACCTTCCAAAGTGAAGGCCTGGTGGCATCTTCTCTGGGCTGACCCCATTCCCGTAGTGCCTGAGACCTAAGAAGGTTCTTGACAAACCCCTGCATGGGGAGAGTTCAGAACCCTGGAATACTGGCCCGTGTCTGACGTGTGGGGGAGGACAAGAAATGGTTTCAAAGGAACCATATTCAAATGACTTTCCCAATCACCGTACTACATCAAAGTCCAGCACTGCAGCTATTTGAACAAGTCTCTTGGCCTCCCAATTCCAAATTCCTGGGAGAAAGAATCTGATAAGCCCAGTCGAGCCTCTGTATTGGTCCAGCCCTGGTCCAGTTGCTGCGGCCAAGGAGGGGCAGGATGATAGCGGTGAACGGGGTTACAGTTGGGGGTGGGTGAGGACGGGTGGGACAGTTCCCACAGAAGCAGGGATTGGGCTGAGCAAGCACCCAAAAATCTATCTATTACAACACCTAAACTAATCTGCAGGATGAGTAAAATGTTCTGGGGAAAAGGTGTGTGTAGGAGGGAGGTGGGGGACACAGAATGTCCCAAGGGGAAGGAACAGCATGTGCTGGGGTGGTTGCAAAAAGTTTGGGGTGGAAGGAGCTCAGAGGAGAAAGTAAGTCACACTAAAGAACTTAGATTCTTTTTCTGAGGGTGGTAGAGAGGACTCTAAGCCAGACTGCGTTAGGTTTGTGATTAGAAAATCACTCAGGCTGCCCTGAGAGGGCCAACTGAGAGCAGAAGATCAAGGCCAGCTAGATGCGTGGTTGTCCAGGTGGGAGACGATGGGGGCCCGCACTGCCGAGGGATGCCTTCTTGCAGAGGGACAGCAGACAGGGTCAAGCCAGCTGTGGCCTAAGCTGCACTCCAGGCCACGGGGGAATTCCTGTTGGAGGAGCATCTCCAGGAGCACCTGCCCCGCACCCAAGCGCCGGCCTTTGACACCTGAGGATAGCACTTTCCTAGACCCTTGCTCCTCAAAGTGTGTTCCATGGCCTGAGAGCTTGTTAGGAATGCAGAGTCTCAGGCCCGCTCCAAACCTACTGAATTTGAATCTGCACTTTAACAAGATGCCTGGAGGGTTGGGGAGTGGGCGGAGTTCACGTACACATTAGAAAACGAGAAGCTCCCTCCTAGGCCATTTCGGATGGCTGTGCGGTTCACCCCAAGCCTTTCCCACGGCTCTGGGGTTCTCCGCATCAGTGACTCCCCACTTTAGCCCTCTGGGATTCCCCGAGTGGAGCTGCGGGGTGTGTGCGTGTGCTGGGCGCAGTGCTGCCCCACACCCGCCAGCCCAGCCAGCTTCCTGCCCCCGACTCAGCCTCCGCCCCCACCCATCTCACCACTGTCCGCGTGGCCTTCGCATTTTCTCGGCAGGAGATAGTGGACTGGTTCAACGCCCTCCGCGCGGCCCGTCTGCAATACCTAAAAACGGCCTTTCCTGAGCTCCCGGAGTCTGAGGTGAGCTAAGTGTGGACCCCAACTTCTGAGCCTCCTCTCGGCCACCTCCTTCTCTCCCTGTCTGCTGACCCTGAAGACACTCAGAGGCCAAGCTAGATTTGTTTGCAGGCAAGGCCTTAGACTTGAGGGGTGGGCACCTCGGAGGGAAACCAAAAGCCTTCTCTTGGGGAGCTGGGGGATTACAGCCTCACGCGGGAGCTGCTGTTAACCGGCGGCCTCCAAAAAGCAGGTCAGTCTCTCCCCTGAGGATGCCCGGCTGCTGTCCACGGCGTCAAGGGGCTCAGCCTTTGGGCATCTCTTTCTGACCCCTTCTCCCACTAAAATGTACACTGATCCCTAACGTACTGCTTACAAAGTGCTTTGGAGCCCATCTTACCTTATAATCCCTTTTATCTAGTAATCTCTTACACGGGCAGTGGGGGCGGGGTGATTATTCCCATGTTACCGATGAGAAACTGAGTCTCAGGAGGGTCAAGTGAATAACCGAAGGTGCTCTTCCCTCTCTGCCATTCTCCCTTTGCCCTCTGGTGTTCTGGGCTCTGGAAGGCCACGGGGCCTCCCCGTTACAACTGTCACAGGACCCTGTCTGCTTTCTGTGGCCAAGGTAATGGTTAGCCTGAGAACTTCATGTTGATTGTCCCCAGACGTCTGGGGCCTCTGTCTACCTCTCAGTGACGCACTGAGACGGCAGCTCTCTGGGAGCAGTCCCAGCAAGGCCTGGGTCAGGCCTCGAGGTCAGTCTGCCGAGTCAGCACCCACAACCGATGAACGCAGGTTCCCAGGGGCGGGAGTCGAGAGTGCTGACTGACATGAAGGGAGGACAAAGTGCAGACCTCAGCCTCCTTCGTCCAGGCTAGCTTCCCATCTTTGCTCACCCGTGTGGAGGAAATTGGCCTTTGGCCAACACCCTCAACGTTGCCTTGCCCCACTCATCCACCATCATGACCTCTTCTCCAGTATCCTCCCAGCCCGCCTCTTCCTCTGTCTTTCCTCCCACCCTGTGTCTGGGTACGGTGTGAGGCTCTGGGCAATCACCCGGCCTGGCTCAGGCTTAGGGCTCCAGATGCTGGGAGCCCAGGGAGTGCCAGTGGGGTCGTGGCCCTACAGTAGGAAAGGCATATGGAAGTCAGAGAAGCCGATGTGTTACCTGGGGCAAGTCACCGCACCTCTCCGAGCCTCAGTGTACCCATCTGTCACCGTGGGGACAATGCCCATTGTGAGAATCGAGTGTGCCAAGGCATCTGAGTGCAGGAAGGAGCACTCCAACCATGTGATTTTCCTTCTTTTTCCAGTTGTTTCCCGAGCAGCCTTGAGTAGCCCTGCATTAGCTCAAGTTCAGAATATTGAGCAGTTAGGGACTGTATTTTCTCCAAATGGAGGACTTAAAGCCTAGCGTACATATTTTAGGGAAAGAGGGGTGGTATAATTTATATTTTCATTTTCAGCTCACAGTTTTCCTTCCCCCTTTCAGATTTCCCATTGCTATTCCCCAGACCTCACTTCCCCTCTGCCCCTGCCCTGGGCCCTGGAGTTCTGGGGAACCTCCTCTGTTCTTGGAAACCTAGACTGTTATTTGAAGCTCTTGACTTTACAGGTGGACCCCCTGGAGCACAGGAGGCCAGCGTCTATCCCTGGAAGCTCCTCTGAGCACAGGATGGCAGGCCGGAAGGGACCTAGGCATCATATGGTCCAGTCTCCTTGTTACACGGAGAGAACAGGCAGAGAGATATGTCGGGTCTTACCGAGGCCACAGCTGGTAGAAGACAGAACTGGAGCTGGAACCCAGGTCTCCTGACTCCTACTCCAGAGCTCTGTGTGCCCACTCTGCTGTCACTTCCTCTTGGCCCTGTGTCAGAATCCCTACCAGTGACCAGGTCTCGGCCAGGGGCCTGCCCAGAGGGCTGTGGCATGTTTGTACTTTAGCATCGCAGTGCAGTGGTGGGGGTACAGTCTAGTGTCCACCGGCCCTAGGTGTGAATCCCAGTGCTTCGTGCACCAGCTCTGTGACTTTGGGGAAATCCTGACCACTTCTCTGAGGACTGGTTTCTTCAGACGTGCAATGAGGCTGGTAACACTCACCTCACAGGGTGGCTGAGAATTGTACCCAGAGCCTGACACGTGGTAGATCCTCAGAATATGCTCCCTGACACCAAGAGGGTCGCCTTGGAGCCTTGCCTGTGTCCATACCCAGGGGTTACTGAAAGACTCCTTAAACCAAGACTCAGCCATGCCAGTAAGCTCTGCAAACATCTGGGGTGCTCTTGACTGGCTTTGTTGAAATATTAACATTACATTCATTCCACTTTCCAAATATAACCCTGTGAACCATGAACACATATCCTTCCCCATTGCAAACTTCCCCTTTGTCGGGGAGCCAAGGTTGGCGGGGAACCTTGAGCTTCTGGGGTGTGAGTAGGGGGTCAATGTCTGTCTCTTTTCCCCCAGCTCGTGCCCCTCCTCACCAGGAACTACCTCAAACAAGGCTTCATGGAAAAGACTGGCCCAAAGGTACATTCTACCACTCCCTGGGGGACTTACATGGCCCTGGCCCAGCCAGCAGTAGGGCAGAACTTGGGAGGTGGGGAAATGGGGGAGGTTGGGGGAGGTGAGCAGATGTTTGAGTACAGCGATGCTTGTGGACCGCGCAGTGGAGACTGGGCGTTAGCTGACATGTGAGCCGCCGTGCTTCTCCCCAGCGTTAGGGATGCCCACATCAGCTTCTTCCATCCTAGCTCCATCTAACTGGCCCTACCCCTGGTAGAGCAGAGCTGAAAAGGGACTCCCCAAGCTGACAGCTTCTGGGCTTTCCAGGAGCCTGCGTGCTGTGTGCCTGGAGCCTTCTAGGACTGTCCAAGGGAGACGGCGGCTGGTGACATGAGAAAACACACATGTGCACCCAGGGGCCACGTACACACCCTCCCCAGTGGCTGCTCCATTCTCACTTATCTATGGAGGAGGGGAAGGCTGTCCCGGTGCCTCCCCTCCCGAGGAGGGTCCACAGGGGCGGAGCTTGGATGCTGGGTGGGGTGTCTGTGGAGGGGAGGGGGGAAAAGGAGGGGAAAGCAGAGGGAGCTCCCTAAAAATTTCCCCAGAAGCACAGTATTCCAGTGCTTTTTTAAGAAAAGGTTTGATATGTTTATAGGATGGTTGATAAGAGGGCAGTGAAAGGTGGTGGGCAATCAGTATGAAAGAAAGCCTTGGGCAGGCTGAAAAACAGTTTTAGGTTGTTTTAGGTTCCCTGCCTTTACTAGCCAAGGGCACGGCCCTTCCCTGAGGTTCTCGCCCCAGGGCTTCCTCCCCCTTGACCTAGGTTAGAATTTGGCCAAAGCCAGCACTTTCAGCCTTGCCAAGAAGTAGCCACTTCTGATTTCCTCAACTTCCTTTTTCTGAGACTTCTTTGTCCCCAGCCTGAAAAAGAGGGAAGCCCTTCTTCGACTCAAGGCAGCACCTGGGGGCAGCAGGGTGAAGCTGGCAGGGGTGGGGTGCGAGGTTGGTGGTGGGGAGCAGGGTGGGCAGAGAGAGGCTTCAGAGCCCAAGGGCCCCGGCCCGGGCCCTAGGGAGAAGTATTAGAGTGTCTGACTGTGGAAGCTCGGCTGGAGAACCAGTAGGACTGGCCAGCTCCCTTGGCTTGGCCTGGGCTGGCCCCTGACCTCTGTCCTCAGGAAGAGGTCTTGTCATCCCTGGTAAGAGGTTCCCTCTTTTGCAGCAGAGAGAACCTTTCAAGAAAAGGTGGTTCACCCTGGATTCCCAGGAGCGGAGGCTGCTCTATTACAAGAACCCACTGGTAAGAGCCACACCGGGTCCCTCCCCAGGGCGTCCCCACATGAAGCTGGGTCAGTGCTTGTCTGGGTCTCTGGCGAAGCTGCAGATGAACACACCTCCCAGAGCCCCAGGGCTAGAGAAACCCGGGGCGGGGTTTCTCTACCCCTCGCTTCCCTCTACGTCATCTCCTGTGCATGGAGCTTTCCCAGTAGGAGGCTTTTCTCACCCCTCACCTTCAGGAAGTCCATTATGAGCATCCAAAATGCTGCCACTTGTAGTTAAATAGGGTGTGTTCCCTCCTTGAGTCCCATGAAGCATAGTGCTTAGGAGTGTAGGCTGTCTGGGCTCTGGTCTCTGCCCTGCCACTTGTAATGGTGTGCCTCAGTTTCCTCCTCTGAAAAAGAGGCTTCACAAGAATGCTTTTCTCAGAGGCTGCCGTGATGACTATATGAGTTACTACATATAAAGCACTTAAATTCCTGGTGCTTAATTTAATAAGCTCTCTGTAAATGTTGAGTGTCTTTTTAACAGATGATGTGTGTGATGTATTTTAGGGTTTTTTAATCTTCCAAATTCTGGGTCCCACCTAGCAGAAATCCTGGCAGGGACACTCACACCCCTTTCCCAAAATAAAACTTGGGGCTGTCAGGGCTGCAGGGCCCTCTCTTCTCCCCACCCTGGGGTGGCCTCTGATGACCATGTACCCTCTGTTTTCAGGATGCTTTTGAGCAGGGCCAGGTTTTTCTTGGGAGCAATGAGCAGGGCTATGAAATACATGAAGACCTCCCCAAGGGCATCCGAGGGAATCGCTGGAAAGCTGGCATCACCATTGTCACCCCGGAGCGGAGATTCGTCCTCACCTGCCCCAGCGAGAAGGAGCAGCGGGAATGGCTGGAGAGTTTGCGGGATGTCCTGTCTCGCCCCTTAACACCCCTCAACCTCATCAGTAAGAAGCAGGAACTGGGGGTGGTTCTTTTGGCCAAGGGCAGAGGGCAGAAAGGGGCTTCTTGGCTTAGGTTCACCTGTGATGCCAAAAAAGTGCCCTGGCCATGCTCTTTCTGTGGTCTTCTCTTCCCGCCAAGGAAAAGCACAAGATAGTGCGTATCACTGCCCACCCTCAGTTCCCTAACAGAGCCCTTCCCCAGGAGCTTCTAGAGGAGACTGGCTCTGGCAGAACCCTTGACGCTGTGTGTACCCCGCTCGGTCCAGGGGCTGAGCAGCCTCTCTCCCTCACTCCTCCTCGCTATCTTTTCTCGTGAGAAAACCGTGGCCTGTTATTATTAGCTAAGGTCACACCCGCTGGGCAGCTCCTGGGATTTTGGATTCCTCCCTACCCCAGAGGGAAGGCTATTTCTAGTGCCTTCTTTTCTCTGGACCCTCTCTTCTGTCTGCCTCTGTCCTGGTCCTCCTCTTCACCGCAGTTGTGTCACGAGTAGACTTCCCTCTCTGTTGACAGCCCTGTGAAAAAAGGAGACACATGCTGAGCTGGAGCAGGGAACTGCTGGCCCAGGGCCTGGCTTCTGGGCACAAAAGAGAAGTTGTGTGTTTGGAAAAGTACAGACTGAGCAGGTGACCCCACACAGCCCCTTGGGGGAAACCCTTGTGCCCCTGGAGTCTGACCAGTATAAACACAGACACTCTTCACTGTCCCGAATCCCAAAGCCAAAGAGCCTCAGAAACAGACTTGTAAATTGTTAGTGAAGCTTATCAGCTGGTGTTTTCTTTTCTCTGTGGGCCTCTGTATCGGAGTCTCCCTTGGTTTCTCTCTGTCTCTGTGTGTCTGTGTCTCAGAGTTTCTCTCCTTCTCTGGTGTGTGTCCCCCCTGTCTCTCACTTTTTCATTCAGGCTCCCTCTGTCTTTCTACACCTGTCCCCTCGCTGTCCCTTCCCTCCAGTAGGACTGCACTGGCATGGCCACCTCCCTTAGCCCTCTTCTTATTTCTCTTGCAGCTGCATCAACAGAGAGTGGCTGCAGCGGCAGGTGACCATCAGCTGAGGAACCGGCTGGGCATCAAACACCCGAGGCTCCCGGTGGGAAGGAGAGGTTCTCACTGGGTCCTGGTTGCCCAGCATTAGTGCCCCACAGCCAGTAGCCATCCCTGGCAGTGAACTCTGCCAACACTGAAGCTGTGGCTTTATCTGCCAGCTCCTTGGGCCTTCCCTGCTGCCCAGCCCTAGGGATCTGGGGATCTGGTACATGGATGAACACGTATGGCTTCCTCCCCATACACATCCAGGCTTGAAATGTCCTTAAGGCCCAGAACTTCCAGAGGTGTGGCACATAGAGTAAACATATAATAAAATAAAATAAAATAAAAACAACAAGGCCCAGAGCTTTCTCACATCTGAAATGGAGGCATTGCAATGAAAAGGCGTCATGCAAGTGGCATCTTGCAAAAAAAAAAAATTTTAATCTGTATCTAACCATGAGGAAATAATCAGACAAATCCACATTCTGCTAAACGACTGGGATGGACTCTTCAAACATGTCAATATCGTGGAAGTTAAAGTAGTCTGGGAACTGTTCTAGATCAAAGGAGACTAAACATGGCAACCAAATGCAATTCATGATTCTCCATTGGATCCTGGACCCTATTCTGTCAAAGAACAGCTGTAAAGGACATAACTAAGATAACTGGGGACATTTGAATATGGATGTATGTTAGTTAATAGAACTGTAAGATTGTGATAATTATGCTGTATTTGTATAGAAGAATGTTCTTGTTCTTAGGAGATACATGCTGAAGTATTTAGGGGTAAAATATAATGATGTCTACAATTGATTCTTAAAATGGTTCAGCAAAAAATAAGTTTATGTGTATACGTACATGTATAGAGTATATATGTATGTGCATGTGCATATACAGAGAGAGTGCACACCACTGTGAAAAATGTTAGCAACTGATGAATCTAGATGAAGTATAGATGGGTGTTTATTGTCCTATTCATGCAAATTTTATATAGATTTGAAAGTTTTCAAATTAACAAGTTGGAGGGAAATAAACACCAATTTTTCATTCTTTAAAAGCAGTGTTATTTCTGCAAGAGTCAGAAATGTTCCTGGCCGGGTGCGGTGGCTCACGCCTGTAATCCTAGCACTCTGGGAGGCCAAGGTAGGAGGATTGCTTGAGCTCAGGAGTTTGAGACCAGCCTCAGCAAGAGCAAGACACCATCTCTACTAAAAATAGAAAAATTAGCCAGGTGTGGTGGCTCACACCTGTAATCCCAGCTACTCGGGAGGCTGAGGCAGGAGGATCGCTTGAGCCCAGGAGTTTGAGGTTGCTGTGAGCTAGGCTGATGCCACGGCACTCTAGCTCAGGCAACAGAGCGAGACTCTGTCTCAAAAAAAAAACAAAAAAAAAGAAAGAAAAGAAAAAAAAAGAAATGTTCCTGTTCAGAGGCTGGGGCAAGAAGATCGCTTGAGCCCAGGAGTTGGAGGCTGCAGTGAGCTATGATCGTGCCACTGCACTCTAGCTTGGACAACACGGTACAATAGGGTGAGACCCTGTCTCAAAAGTTCCTGGGAGAGTGCCATCATTGTGCACATTTTAGAAGAATAAAAGCCTAAATAATATAAAAAATGATGCCCACATTGATCATCACAGCCATCTGGCAGGAAAGAAGCAAGCTGAGGAGACACAGCTTCATTGGACCACAGGGCGGAGAGCGAGCGATCCAGCCCAGAGCCTCTGTGTGGCCCTACCACTAACTTGAGACCGTTGGAAAATTCACTTCCTTACCTCTGTGCCTTAGTTTTTCTCTTTAAAATGAGGAAGTTGCACTAACTCTTGAGATCCAAAGTAAGTAACAAGTATTTTTGACCACCTCCCAGGTGCCAGGCTCTGTGCCACGCCCTGTGAATAGGCAGGAATGAGATGCCTTGGTCCTGCCGTCACAGACCACGGACTGCTGGGGCGGCAGCCAGTCAGAAGGACAGTACAGGGAGGTGAGGGTTCAGAAAGGGGAAGAGCAGACTGCAGCAGGAGGGTGTGGCGATAGGGTTCGCCCTAATTGACGGGGAGAGGGAAGCCTCCTTCCTCTCCACAGACGGAACCCTTCCAGCTGTCTAGAGGTTAGTCAAAGGGAAGAGGGTAAGGAAGACACTCAAGGCTGAGGGAAGAAAATATTCGAAGACCCCAAGATGGGAAAGAGGGACTGAAAGAAATCTCAAATGGCTGAAATGTTAGAGAAACAGATCACGAAGGTCTCTGCTCTGTGATTCGCTGTTCCTGCCCCCTCCCTTCAAGCAATATGCAGAAATACCCTCCGTGTTCTCTCTTCACTTAGGTGGAGACTGAGAGGGGTGGGAGAGTCTTTAAGAGATTCTCTGCATTTTCTGAGACTTTCCTTTGGATCCTCCAATCGAAGGACAAGCAACACATCAGGGTGTCTCCTCCTGAAGCTTGCTGGCTGCCCAGGTAGAGGTGTGAGTCCTCCATCTCCTCTGGCTCCTAAAGCACCTTGAAAATGTCTGTTTCAACACTTGCTAGGTTATGTATTAAGGGTCAGTTTACTTGTCTGCCTTTTTTTTTACCACCTGTGAGCTCTGTTGGGTGTACTCTGCTAAATTCTAGAGATGAGGAAATTAATAAAGGCATAGTCCCAACCTTAAGGAACTTATAGTTTAGAGAGGCAGGAAGAGAAGTAAGCAAGCAGGAACAAAACTACTCGAAGAGGGAAACTGGGATTCTTAAGGTGGGAGCAGGCCGGGCACAGTGGCTCACGCCTGTAATCCTAGCACTCTGGGAGGTCGAGGCGGCAGGATCATTTGAGGTCAGCTGTTCGAGACCAGCCTGAACAAGAGTGAGACCCCATCTCTACTGAAAATGGAAAAATTAGCCAGGTGTGGTGGCATGTGCCTGTAGTCCCAGCTACTCAGGACACTGAGGCAGGAGGATCGCTTGAGCCCAGGAGTTTGAGGTTGCTGTGAGCTAGACTGACACCACGGCACTCTAGCCAGGGCAACAGAGTAAGACTCTGTCTCAAAACAAAAAAAAGGGTGGTAGCCCCTCAGAGGGACAGAGAACAGACAAGCGATAAAGTCCCAGTGAAATGGAGTGCCTGGTTGGTTGGCTCCTTCCCCAAAGATACCTCTGTATCCTTGCATTAAACCCTCCTCTTCCTTTTTGGCTTGTTAGTGCATGGAAGTTTCTGACTTGAATCAGTCCTGACTGATGAAGTTCTCCAAAAGAGATGATATCTATGCTGAATCCTGAAGAATGAGTAGAAGATACTTGGGTTGGGGGGCGGGGGTGGGGTTAGGCAGAGAAAGAAGCATGTCCAAAGGCCTGTTCTGGAAACTTCAAATAATTGAACATGGCAGGGGCTGGGTGGGTAGTGAGACAAAATGGTTATATTCTTGTGAGACCCAGAAACATTTACCTTATACATAAGATAAGGCGAATGTTAGAAGAGGAAAAGGGAGTGGAGGAAGCATTAATTATGTAGATGTCCCTGGGTAGGTGGAAGAATGTCTGATCCTGTCTTGTCTCTGTTCCTCACCTGTGAAGATAAACTTGTGGTTCATTATCAGTGTGGAATCCAACAGACTTTAGTTTTAGGAGCTAGATGTGGCCTGCAGACCTAAAGTGACAATTTGCATGTCCTTGCTTATGGGAGGCCAGCAAGGAATTTCCTTGATGGATGATCTGTGGGGCCAGTCCTTCGCAGGTACCCGAGGACTTTACCTTCTCTTCTGCATAAGGAGTTGGCGGGGGGGTGGTCATTAGATTTTTATTTTCTTTTACAGAGGGCAGAGGTTAAGGGAAAATTAAAGGGGAAAGTTTGGGAGGAGAGGGGCACAGAAGGGGAGCCCTGAATTCTGCATACGAACTGCCCAATTGCTCAAGTAACATAATAGAATCCAGAATGTCTATAATGTACCTTTCCCAATGTCAGGATATAACCCTAAATTTCTTGACATATGAAGAAACAGTATGAATCATACTTCATACTGGGATCCTCCAGAGAAATAGAGCCAATATGATATATATAGATAATTACAAAGAAATTTATTATAAGGGATTGGCCCAGGTGATTATGGAGCTGAGAAGTCCCTCAATCTGCCATCTACAAGCTGAAGGCCCAAGAAATTCAGTGGTGCTATTCCAGTTCAAGCCTGAGCCAGGAGTGCCCATGTCTAAAGGCTAGATGGATGTCATAGCTCAAGCAGAGACAGTGGATTTGCTCTGCCCTTCCCTTTATTATTTACTCAGGCCTCCAGTGGAGTGGATGATGCCACCCACATTGATGAGGGCAATCTTTACTAGCTTTACCAATTCAAATGCTAATCTCTTCCAGAAACACCTCTCAGACACACCCAGAAATAATGTTTTAGCAGCTACATGGGCATCTCAGCCCAGTCAAGTTCACACAAAAATTGACCATCACAATACTGAAGAGAAAAGTTAATTGATGGAGACTAATGTCCAAGATGTCTCAGATGTTAGAATTAGCAGGCAAGAACTTTAAAGCAGTTATTATAACTATGCTCACGATGTAAAGGAAAATATGCTCCCTTTGAATGAACAGATATGAAACTTCAGCAGAGAGATCAAAACTACAAAAAGGAACCAAATGGGAATTCTAAAACTGAAAAATACAATATGAATAAATCATTCAGCTTAACAGTAAATTGGAGATGACAGAAGAGTCAGTGAACTTGAAGATAGTTCAATGAAAATTTACCAATCTAGTCCAGGCGAGGTGGCTCACACCTGTAATCCTAGCACTCTGGGAGGTCGAGGCAGGAGGATCCCTTGAGCTCAGGAGTTTGAGACCAGCCTGAGCAAGAATGAGACCCCGTCTCTACTAAAAATAGAAAAATTAGCTGGGCATGGTGGCACATGCCTGTAGTCCAGCTACTTGGGAGGCTGGGAGGCAGGAGGATCACTTGAGCCCAGGAGTTTGAGGTTCCAGTGAGCTATGATGACACCATTGCACTCTACCTAGGGTGATAGAGTGATGAGACTCTGTCTCAAAAAAATAAATAAATAAAGAGAGAGAGAGATTTTTTTAAAAGGCAAAATAAATATTTCCAGACAAAAATAATAACTTGTTTCCAGGAGACCTGCAATATAAGACATGATAAAGGAAGTTCTTTGGTATGAAGGGAAATGAAACCAGACAGAAACTCTACTTCTTTTTTTTTTTCTTTTTCTTTTTGGTAGAGACGGAAGGAAGAATTTCAGGTAGATACAGAAAACTTAATTTGTATTGTGAAAGATGGTTCTGTAAGCTATGTTAGGTCAAGAAAATCAAATATGTTGAAATTTTAAAACAAGAGACTAATGATTCATTTCCTTATGGGGTTGTGCTATTGTATGATA
Organism: Propithecus perrieri; assembly: GCA_963574695.1. Lineage (NCBI taxonomy): Eukaryota > Metazoa > Chordata > Mammalia > Primates > Indriidae > Propithecus > Propithecus perrieri. The sequence goes on along the minus strand of CAUYRB010004598.1, from coordinate 15,861 downwards.
CATAGTGAAAATATTTGTGCTCATTTTTCTGAAGCAGATTCTATGAAATAAATTGTCATGGATACAGTTGTTATTCAGCGTATACATGCAAATGCTATGAAACTGTTGAAAGAAATGGAAGACAATTTAGTGATTTTATTTGCCAATGCTTCTGGTTGAGTTTTGGATAAATTTTATAATGATTTAATATACCGTTAATTCCAATTCAAGATATTCTTGAAACCAAAGGGATGCTTACCAAAATTCAAAGATATAAGGTAGTGAGATAATATTTTCTCACTGATATCACACCACTTATAAATGAGCTAATTTTGAAGCTCCAAATAAAGGAAAAGCTAATTTGTAGCCTAACTAGACAGTTATAAGAATTTATGTTGAAAGCAAAATATTTAGTAATACAAATCAATAATAATTTTACATATTTTTCTAACATGGATCAATATTCAGAAGATTTTAATTATAATCAATAATGTTATGTAAATTGGCCATGAAAGCTACAAGAAATATTGAAGAACATTTTATAGATATTAAAGTTGCTTTTATCCATCTTCAGGTATCTTCACAAAAAAAAAAGAACAACACCACTAAAAAGTTGCTTTTAAATTTATACACTATCCTTTTGAATTTAATGTTAATAATATTGAGTTCACACCAGAGTTAGTGAATTTATTCAGCTTGGGATAGGCGTAAATTTGGAACTGATATGCTTTTGTTTCAAAGTCAAATCAATTCTACCCAAAAAGATAAAATAGTTTTATCAACACAAATGTGAATATTAAAGGAAGATGATGTTTTGATAGTTGATTCAGTTATTGGAAAACTTTTAAGCATATTTGGAACAACTTGGGTATGTGAACCTACTTTTTCAACTCTAAATTTTATAAAATCTAAATACAAATCAAGTAGTTCCAGTGAAAATTTAGTATCCAAATTGAGATGTGCTGTAAGTAGAAAATATACACTGGATTTCAAAGACAGTACAAAAATATGAATGTAAATATCTCATTAAAATGTTTTATATTGATTACATGTTGAAATGGTAATATTTAGATATATTGATTAAGTAAAATATATTATTAAAATTAATTTTACCTGTGTCTTTTTAGTTTTTTAAATATGGGTACTGAGAATTGAAAATTGCAAACGTGGTACCACATAATATTTCTATAGGACAGCATTGACTTAGGTTCTACATTGATAAGCTAGAAAAAGAAAAGTAAAGTAAACCCAATGTATGTAGAAAGAAAGAGATGATAAAGCAGAAATCAACAAAATAGAAAACAGACAAATAAAGGAGGTTATGAGCAAAGCCAGAGAGAGAGAGAGAGAGAAAGAGAGAGAGAGTGTGTGTGTGTTTAAAAATCAATAAAAATGACAAACCCTTGGCTAGACTGATCAAAAACAAAAGATGAGATGGAGGGGGTAGCGCATAATTATAGATGAGATTGAAGAGGCTGGCAGCAGATCAGGCAAGGCTCTATAAACCATTTTAAGGCATTTAGACTTCCAGCACTGAAGGCATTAAACATGGGAGGGACATAATCAGATTTGAGTTTTAATAAAAGAAAGCAGCAATCTAGAGTATAGGCAGGAGACATACTGGTTAAGATGCCATTACAGGCCGGGCAGCGGTGGCTCACGCCTGTAATCCAAGCACTCTGGGAGGCTGAGGTGGAAGGATCGCTCAAGGTCAGGAGTTCAAGACCAGCCTGTGCAAGAGTGAGATCCCCGTCTCTACTAAAAATAGAAAAAAATTAGCTGGACAACTAAAAATATATAGAAAAAATTAGCTGGGCACGGTGGTGCATGCCTGTAGTCCCACCTACTCGGGAGGCTGAGGCAGAAGGATAGCTTGAGCCCAGGAGTTTGAGGTTGCTGTGAGCTAGGCTGACACCATGGCACTCTAGCCCGGGCAACAGAGTGAGACTCTGTCTCAAAAAAAAAAAAAGAGGCCATTACAATAAATCATGGACACCATAATAATACGTAATTGTGGTCCTGTGTCTGAAGCATTGTACTAGCTCTCCTTTCCCACTTCTTTCCTACACATTCTTCTCCTATTTAGAAGAGAAAGGTATACTTCTCATCCACCACAAAACTTAATAGAGGACATTGCTCCAGGGCATAAAATTCTTTGGGATGTCAAATAAAGAAACAATTTGAAATACTATGCACAGCAAAGGAAACAATCAACAAAGTGAAGAGACAACCCACAGAATGGGAGAAAATATTTGCAAACTACCCATCTGACAAGGGATTAATAATCAGAATATATAAGAAGCTCCAACAACTCAACAGGAAAAAAAATCAAATAATCTGATTACAAAATGGGCAAAGGATCTGAATAGACATTTCTTAAAAGAAGACATACAAATTAGCTGGGCGTAGTGGTGTGTGCCTATAGTCCCAGCTACTTGGGAGGCTGAGGCAGGAGGATCACTTGAGCCCAGGAGTCTGCAGCTGCTGTGAGGTAGGCTGACTCCACAGCACTCTAGCCAGGGCAACAGAACAAGACTGTGTCTCAAAAAAAAAAAAAAGAAGAAGAAGACATACAAATAGCGAACATTTGGTATATGAAATGATGCTCAACATCATTAGTCATTAGAGAAATGCGAATCAAAACTACAGTGAGATATCATCTCACTCCAGTTAAAATGGCTTTTATCAAAAAGACAGGCAGTAGCAAATGCTGGCAAGGACGTGGAGAAAAGGGAACCCTCGTACACTGTTGATAGGAATGTAAATTAGTGCAATGACTATGGAAAACAGTATGGAGGGTCCTCAAAAAACTAAAAACAGAACTACCATATGATCCAGCAATCCCGCTGCTGGGTATATATCCAAAGGATGGGGAATTCAGTATATGGAAAAGATATCTGCACTCCCGTGTTTATTGAAGCACTAGTCACGATAGCCAAGATACGGAATCAACCTCAGTGCCCATCAACAGATGAATGGATAAAGAAATTGTGGTACATGTACACTACGGAATAGCCACAAAAAGAATGAAATCCTGCCATTTGCAACAGCATGGGTGGAACTGGAGACCATTATGTTAAGTGAAATAAGCCAAGCACAGAAAGACAAATCTCGCATGTTCTCACTCCTATGTGGGAGAGAAATATTAAAAACAATTGATCTCATGGAGACAGAGAGTAGCATGACAGTTACCAGAGGCTGGAAAGGGTGGCAGTGAAGGGGGCATAAAGTGGCGATGGTTAATGGGTACAAAAATATAGTTAGATAGATAGAATGAACAATATTTGTAGCACAACAAAGTGATTGTAATCAATAATATAATAGGGTAGACTTTAAAATAACTAAAAGAGTAGAACTGGAATGTTTGTAACACAAAGAAATGTTCAATGCCTCAGGCGATGGATACCCCAATTACCCTGATTTGATTAATTTACTTTGTATGCCTGTACCAAAACATCACATGTACCCTAAAAAGATATACAACTATTATGTAACCATAATAATTAAAAATAAAAAATTTAAAAAATACTAGTGACAATTAAGTTTTCTTTTCTAAATTTTATTTTTGAGTTATCATATACCAAAATTGAATTTTTCTTTTTTGTACTGTTCTATAAATTTTAATACATATACAGATTCATGTAACCACCACCACAATCAGAATAAAGAATAGTTAGTTACATCACCCCCAAACACTCCCTCGTGTTCTCTCTTTATAGCCACACCCTTCCTCTGCCTTCTGGCAATCACTGATCTGTTTTTCATCACTATGGATTTGTATTTTAAGAATGCCCTATAGTGCTCGCTTTGGCAGCACATATACTAAAATTGGAACAATACAGAGAAGATTAGCATGGCCAAAAAAAAAAAGAATGCCTTATAAATGGAGTCATTCAAGACATAATCTTCTGGGACTGGTTTCTTTCACAGGGCATACTGCCTTTGAAATTCGTCCAAGTCATTGCATGTATCAGCAGTTCTTTCCTTTTTGTTGCTAAGTAGTATTCCATCATATGGATGTACCACAGTTTGCTTATTCGATGCAATAGTATTTAGCAATAAATCCTAGCAAAAAAAGTAAAGAAAATAAATTAAAAGTATTTAGCAATAAAAAGGAACAAATTATTCATACATGCAACAATACCCAGGAATGGGATTGCTGGGTCATATGGTAGTGTGTATGTTTAATTTAATGACAAACTATCAAAATGGCTTTACTAATTTACCTTTCCACTAGCAATGTATGAGAGTTCTAGTCACTTTGCATCATCGCCAACATTTAGTATTGTCAATATTTTAAATTTTAACCGTTCTAATAGGTATGTAGTGATAATCTTGTCATGGTTTTAATTTGCATTTCCCTAGTGGCTGATGATGAAGTGGCTGATGATGAGATTACAGACATGTGCCACCATGCCTTGCCCCATTACTTTTTTTTTTAATTGGGTGATTTTTTTTCTTATCATTGAATTTTCAGAGTTCTTTATATATTCTAGATACTAGTTCTTTGACAGACATGGGATTTGCAAATATATTTCCCCAATCCATAGTTTTTCATTCTCTAACAGTGTCAGCAAAACCTTCTTTAATCAAGGCATAGCGGTCAGGGTTCATGACTTTGTTTTATGCAGATTTTTGTTGCTGACAAAGTTTGGCATTAGAAATAGAGTGTTTTGGCTTATGTTTGGATGTTTAAATTCACCTGTTATAAAGTGAAGTGGAAGTAAGAGCGATGTAAGTTTAATGACCTCTTCCTTACCATGAAAAAAAAAAAAAAAGGTTTGTCCTTGAAAGAATCTAGTAGGTGCAAAGAGAGCACTGGTAGAACATGTTAATGGCAGTCGTACCTTATTTCATCTGGCACACACACTCAACGACCTTGCCATCTCTTATCTGACCTGGCATTAGAACCCAGTGTCACAGGGATGTGTATTAACACATGTGCTTGAATTGAAAAATGTCAGACTCTCTGATAGAAAATGTGTATGATTTGACTGGTTTTACAATGAGTACTGGCTTTGCCAATTAGGTTGGTTATGTGCCAAATATTTTACATAAACTGAATGAGCTCAATCTATAGCCCCAACCTTTTGAAGTAAATATATTTCAAGAATATAAGACAAAAATACCTTTCCAAAAGAAATTAAATTGACAAAAGTGTATTGAAATGAACAATATTCTAATTTTCCTAGCCCCTTCTGAGTATTCCAATAAACAAAGTATCTCTAAGTAAAAGTGTAACTGTTTAAAATTGATAGTCATTTGATAAACCTCTGGCAAAGTCTCTTTGGCATACCTCCCAGAAAATAAGAAAGTGAATACTTCTAATGATTTTTGTAACACAGGTGTTTTCGAATTCTTGCTTTCAACAAAGATTAAAGAAATATCTAGCCAAGTTGTCAGCTGAAAGATTATTAGAAATAATTTCTGATGATAAATCACTGTGATTTTTTTGCATAGAACTCAGAAAGTGTTCAACAAAACGTGTGACATTGTTGTCATCTATTTATACATGTGAACAAGGTTTCTCAGCACGAACATTTATAAAAAACAAAAAAAGGAGAATATAATTTATTGCTGAATTTTGTCTGATTCAAGCATTAGTAAGATTTATTCACAGACAAATGCATTTTTTTTTTTTTTTGAGACAGAGTCTCACTGTGTTGCCCGCGCTAGAGTGCCGTGGCGTCATCTTAGCTCACAGCAACCTCAAACTCCTGGGCTCAAGCGATCCTCCTGCCTCAGCCTCCCGAGTAGCTGGGACTACAGGCATGTGCCACCATGTCCGGCTAGTTTTTTCTATATATTTTTAGTTGTCCAATTTCTATTTTTAGTAGAGACAGGGTCTCGCTCTTGCTCAGGCTGGTCTCAAACTCCTGAGCTCAAACAATCCGCCCGCCTCGGCCTCCCAGAGAGCTAGGATTACAGGCATGAGCCACCGCGCCTGGCCAGATAAATGCATTTTTAAAGAAACCAGCCCAACCATCTCATTAATAGCTATGGTTCCAATAAAATAGTTTTTGTTTAAAAGTTATTCATATAAATTTATAATATACTTTTGATTGCTAATAATTATGATAATTCAATCAAGAAGAAAAATTTAACAAGTTTTTTTGTCATAGGAAGTAAAAAATAATTAAAATTTCAATACATATGCATAATCTTTGTTGCAAAGAAGTATTATAAAGTGATAAATAAAATATTTTCATGCATAAAATATATTACCTTGGAGTATAATTTTGTGGAGAAAATGAAATGGAAACACAAGTTCAAGAAGATAAAAGAATGATAAAATTATGATGTAAATGAAAAATTTCTTAATGTATTTTTACTGCTAGGACTGACCACTCCCATCCCTCCTCCCTTCTTGTTACCACTGCATGATTTTGCATAAAACTTAAAGAGGGTGTCCAGGAAAAAAAAGTGTGAAGACCACCCTTTCTGGAAACTTGGTTGTGAACCGGAGAACAGAAGGAGAGTTGGCTGGAGGGAGGCTTAGGTCAAAGGTGATTTTATTTTTTTAAGATGGAAGATTTCAGGGCCGGGCGCGGCGGCTCACGCCTGTAATCCTAGCACTTTGGGAGGCCAAAGCAAAAGGATAGCTTAAGGTCAGGAGTTTGAGACCAACCTGAACAAGAGCAATACCCTATCTCTAGAAAAAATAGAAAAATAAGCCGGGTGCGGTGGCGGGTGTCCTAGCTGCTCAGGAGGCTGAGGCAGGAGGATCGCCTGAGCCCAGGAGTTGGAGGTTGCAATGAGCTATGATGACACCACTGTACTCTACCCCTGGCGGCAGAGCGAGCGAGGCCCTGTCTTAAAAAAAAAAAGATGGAAGACTTGACTTGAACATGTTTAAGTGTTTAACATCATGCGTATTTTACAGAAAAGAGAGGCACAGAGAAGCTATGAGTTTACTACAACATGGACACCCTGGAACAAGATCCAGGTAATGTATCAGTCAGGATAGACTAGGTTATACTGTAGCAACAAGCACTCGCTACATCTGGGTAAGCCTAACACGTAACAAGTTTGTTTCTCTCCCTTACATGTCCTAGGGTGGGTTGGCAGGGAGTCTGTTCATCTTGTTCACTCAATGACCCAGATCACCAGAAGATGGTTTCATCTCCCCAGCTGGGGCAGTTGGCAGAAAGGGATACAATGACTCGCCCACTAGCTTTTAAAGTAGATGGGAAGTAGTATGTATACATGCATTACCTCTGTTGTTTCAAGTGGGTCAGAGAAGCGCCAATCCTACCAAGTGCCTGGAAAAAGAAACCGCTGGAACCTTTGCTGAGCAGCGCTAATGACTACTCTATGTCATTTCCCGTATTGGAAATAGCCACAAACTTGTATCATCTGGTACCTACTTGGAGCCCAGGCAAGATGGGGTAAAGTAAAGCATGAGACGTTGTCAGTTCATTTCAACAGATTAGAGAATTGTGATTCCAGTCTCTGCCACTCCGCTATTGCTATGCGAGCCTGGAAGTTCCTTTACCTCTTTGGAGAGGACTCGGTGCTCTTCCAGCTCTAACATTCTTCTGGCTGTAGTGCGCCGAGCACTGGATGGAACAAGAGGCGAGTGGGGAGAAGGCAAGCCCAGCAAGCGCTAGGCGAGCCATCTCAGGAAAATACTTTCTCGTATTTTTGTCCGGGTGCCTGCCGGGGAACGTGTTTTCAGCCCGCAGAGGGCAGTAAGGAGAGCACGGCACGATTCTGCATTATAACAGCGATTTTAAACGACGAGGAGTCAGTCAATTAACTTGACTGCGCTTTGGAATCACTTGGGGGAGGTTTTATAAAATACTTGTGCCTGGGCTCAACCCCAGACGATAAAATCAGCCCCCCCCCGGCAGTGGGGCCGGAGTATCAGTATTTGAAAAGAGCGTCCCAGGTGACGCGCACCAGGCGCTCCTCAATCCCTCCCTGCGCGTTAGAGGAGTGGATGACACCTAGTGGGCACATTCTCCTACGCGAGTTCCTGGATCGAATCCGCTTTCTCTTTCCAGGAGTTGTCAGGGTTGCATCATAATGGGGTGACATCAAGCTAAAGGGAATCTTGGGGACATCAGCGGGTTCCTAGCGGCTTGGGACGAGCCAATTTCCCAGGGCAAGAGGCCGCAACTGAAGGTCAGCTCTGCCCAGGGCGCTGTGGGCTGTGACTCAGCTTCCAGCGGGACCGGAGAAGGGAAAAAACGGTGAACCGAAGCGAGGAGGGAGCGGGACAGCGGGGAGGAAGGGGAGGGGAGCGGAAGAGCGAGGGAGGAGTCTTGGCCGCGGGCGGGCCCAGGCTCGGCCCCGACTTCCGTGCCGCGGAGCCCCGGCGGCGGCGGCGGCGGCGGCCTGGTCGCCATGGCGGGCCTGGCTGTCCCCGTGTGGCTGGCCGAGGACGACCTGGGCTGCATCATCTGCCAAGGGCTGCTGGACTGGCCAGCCACGCTGCCGTGCGGCCACAGCTTCTGCCGCGACTGCCTGAAGAACCTGTGGGGCGCGCGGGGCGCGGGGCGCCCCTGGACGTGCCCCACCTGCCGCGAGGGCGCAGCGCAGCAGCCGCGGCTGCGGAAGAACACGCTGCTGCAGGAGCTGGCGGACAAGTACAGCCGGGCGGTGCGCGAGCTGGCGGAGGACGCCGCCCCGGCCTCGTCCCCGGTCCCCGCCCGGGCCGCCGGGCCCCGGCACCGCCCGGCACCGCGGCAGGTAGGGAGGCTCCCGTCCCTCTTCCCCATCCGTTCTACTTTAACATTACACTTCTCAGTCCAAAAGTCTACTCCTGCTCTTGGGAGAATCAAGTTCAAAAAAGTACGAAGAAACAGAAAAAATAAAATGCCAAATCTCCGGAAAGTCTAGCTGCTGCACACCGGGGCATATTTCCACTTCTTCCCACGCTTTCTGCCGTCTCTCTCTTTTTGAAAAGTTTTTTATTGTGGTAAAATAGATATAACATAAAATTTGCCATTTTAACCATTTTTCAGTGTACAATGTAGTGACATCGGTTACATTTCCAATGCCATGCAACTATCACCACTATCTGTTCCCAAAACCTTTTCATCAGCACAAACAGAAACTCTGTACCCATTAAGCAATAACGCCTCATTACCCCGCCCTCCAAGCCCTGGCAACATCTAATCTACTTTCTGTATCTGAATTTGTCTATTCTAGATATTTCGTGTAAGTGGAATCATTCAGTGTTTGTCCCTTTGTGTCTGGCTTCTTTCACTTAGCATAATGTTTTCAAGGTTCATTCAAGCTGTAGCATGTATCAGAACTCTATTCCTTTTTATGGTTGAATAATATTCCATTATATGGATATACCACATTAAAAAAATCCATCGATCTATCATGGACGTTTGGATTGTTTCCACCTTTTGGTTATTGTGAATAATGCTGCAGGGGAAATTGTGCAAGCATCTGAGTCCATATTTTCAATTCTTATGTATGTAGGAGTAGAATTGCTACACTGTATGGTGATTTTATGTTGAACTTATTGAAGAATGGCCCAACTATTTTCCACAATGGATGAACCTTTTTATATTCCCACCAGCAATGTACGAGGGTTCCAATTTTTCCACCTTCTGTGAACACTTGTTATTTTCTGGGTGTTTTTGTTTTTTTAGTATAGCCTTCATAACTTAGTATAGGTGTGAAGTGGTATTTCATTGTGGTTTGATTTGCATTTCCCTAGTGACTAAAGACTAATGATGTTTTCATGTACTTATTGGTTATTTGTATATTATCTTCATTGGAGAAATGTCTATTCAAGTCCTTTGACCATTTTTAAAATTGGGTTGTCTTTTTGTTGTTGAGTTTTAGGGATTCTTTATATATTTTGGATATTAAATCAGACTTACAGGTATACTATCAAATATATGACTTACTTAAATTCTCCCATTCTAGAAGTTGTCTTGTTGCTTTGTCACTTTCTTGATAGTGTCCTTGGATGTTTTAAATCTAATTTTTCATGATGTCCAATTTATCTGTTTCTTCCTTTTGTTGCTTGTGCTTCTGCTGTCATGTTTACAAATCCATGGTCAAATCCCAGTTCACGAAGATTTACCCGTATGTTTTCTCCTAAGAGTTTTATGGTTTTTAGCTCATATTTAGATCATTGGTCCATTTTGAGTTAATTTTTGTATATAGTGTAAGGCAGGGATCCAACTTCATTCTTTTGTATGTGAAAATCTGGTTGTCCCAGCACCATTTGATAAAGAGATTGTTCTTCCCCATTGAGTGGACGGCATCCTTGTCAAAAATCAATTGGCCATAGATGTATGGGTTTATTTCTGGACTCTGAATTTTATTCCATTGGTTTATATGTCTGTCCTTATGCCAATACCTCACTATTTTGATTACTATAGCTTTGTAGTAAATTTTAAAATTGGGAAGTATGAGTCCTTTGACTTTGTTCTTCTTTTTCAAGATTGTTTTGGCTATTCAAGGTCCTTTACAATTCCACATGAATTTGAGGATTGGCTTTTCCATTTCTACAAAAAAGGCTATTGGAATTTTGATAAGGATTGTGTTGAATCTGTAGATCACTTTGGGTAGTATTGATGTCTTGACAATATTGTCTTTCCCTAAAACACAGAATGTGTTTCCATTTATTTGGATCTTTAATTTCTTTTGGTGATGTTTTGTAGTTTTCAAGGTGTAAGTCTTTAACCTCTTTGGTTAAAGTTATCCCTAGGTCTTTCATTCTTTTAGATGCTATTATAAATGGAATTGCTTTCTTAATTTCCTTCTCAGATTGTTCATTGAAGGTGTATAAAAACACAAGTACTTTTGTGTATTTATCTTGTGCCCTGCAACTATGCTGAATTCATTTATTAGTTCTATTAGTTTTCTTGTGGATTCTTTGGGATTTTCTCCTCACAAGTTTGTCACATGCAAATAGAGATATTTTTACTTCTTCCTTTCTAATTTGGATGCCTTTTATTTCTTTTTCTTATCTAATTGCTCTGACTAAAATTTCTAGTGCAATGTTGCGTAATAGTGGCAAATGCAGGCAACTTTGTCTTGTTTTCAATGTTAGGGGGAAAGCTTTCAGTCTTACCATTAAGTATGATATTAGCTGTGGGTTTTTCACAAGTTCCTTTTATCACATTGAGGAAATACCCTTCTATTCCCAGTTTTCCAGTGTTTTTTTTTTTTTTATCTCAAAAGGATGTTGGATTTTGTCAAATGCCTTTTCTGCATCAATTGAGATGATCATGTGTTTTTTTCCTTCATTCTGTTAATGTGATATATTACATTGGTTTTCTTAGGTTGACTCACCTTTACATTCCTGGGATAAATCCCACTTGGTCATGGTGTATCATCCTGTTAATATGCTGGTGGATTTGGTTTGCTAGTATGTTCTTGAGGATTTTTGCATCACTATTTATAAGGGATATTGGTCTGTAGTTTTCTCGTGATGTCTTTTTTTTAAATAGAAGCATAGCTTATTTTATTTTATTGAAACAGGGTCTTTATCTGTTGCTCAGGCTAGCGTGCGGAGGCTTCATATATTTAAAGACTCTGGTTTGGTACATAAATATTTATAATTGTTATGTCAAAAGACAATGTTACAGTAAATTTAGTTTAAAGATCCTTCTGCCTCAGTCTCAGCCTTCTGAGTAGCTGGGACTATAGGTGCGTGCTACCACACCCAGCTAATGTTTCTGTATTATTTTGTAGAGATGGGGTCTAGCTATGTTGTTTTGGCTGGTCTTGAACTCCTCACCCCAAGCAATTCTCCTGCTCAGCCTCCCAAAGTGCTAAGATTACAAGTGTGAGCCACTGCAGCCACAAAAGTGGCCTTACTAATAACCTATCTAACAGAGGAAAATAAACTATCAAACAGAAAGTAAGGGCAATAAAATGTTCTAATCTTTATTATTTCCTTCTTCCTGCTAGTTTGGGTTTAGTTTTGCTCTTCTTTTTCTAGTTTCTCAAGGTATAAATTTAGGTTATTAATTTAAGATCTTTCTTTCTTCAAAATAAGTAATATAGGCTTTGATAGTTATAAATTTCCCTCTGAGGACTTAACTGCATCCCATAAGTTTTGGTATGTTATGTTTTCATTTCCATTCATCTCTGAGTATTTTCTTACTTCTTTTATGATTTCTTCTTTGACCCACTTGTTATTGGAAAACATGTTGTTTAAGCCAGGTGTGGTGGAGTGCACCTGTGGTCCCAGCTACTCCAGAGGCTGAGGATCTCTTAAGGCCGCAAATTCGAGGCTGCAGTGAGCTGTGATCATGCCACTGCACTCCTGCCTGGGTGACAGAGTGAGGCTCCAGCTCTTTAAGAAAAAAAAAAAGTGTGTTGTTTAATAACTACATGTCTTTGAAGTTTTTATTTTTTTCTGTTACTGATTTCTAGCCTCATTCCATTATGATTGGAGAAGATACTTTGTATAACTCTGTGATTTTTAAATTTATTGAGGCTTGTTTTGTGGCCAGATGGTCTATCCTGGAGAATGTTCTATGTATAGGTTTTTTTTCTTTTTAAATTTTTATTTTTTTAAGGCTCGTCACGTGAAGCAGTGGGAATGGAGAAGGAACAGAGGAACCTGTAACTATTTGTGATCAATTAGTTGTAAACACCACCACACTCAGACCAGCCCATGTATAGTTGATAAGAATATGTACTCTGCTGTTAGGTGGAATATTCTGTGTATGTCTGTTAGGTCTACAATGGCAACCACCATTGTATTTTCTGTCTCTGATTTTGGCTACGCTGCATACCTCATGTAAGTGGAATTAGAAGGTATTTGTCTTTTTGTGACTGGCTTATTTGACTCGGCATAATGTCTTCAAGGTTTATATATGTTGTAGCATACGTCAGAATTTCCTTCCTTTTTAAGGCTGAATAATATTGCATTGTGTGTATATGCCATATTTGCTTATCCATTCATCTGTGTGTGGACACTTGGGTTGTTTCCAGGTTTTAGCTATTGTAAATAACATTGCTATGAACATGAGTTTACAGATATCTTTTTGAGATCTTGTTTTCAATCCTTTTGTGTGTATACCCAGAAGTAGAATTGCTAGATCATATGGTAATTCTATTTTTAATATTTTGAGCAACCACCGTTCTGTTTTCCACAGTGGCTGTAGCATATAACATCCCTACCAATAGTGTGCAAGGTTTCCAGTCTTCCCACATCCTTACCAACACTTGTTATTTTCTATTTTTTTTATACTAGCCATCCTAATTGGTGGTGTCTCATTGTAGTTTTGATTTGCATTTCCCTAGTGATTAGTGATCTTGACCATCTTTCCATGTGCTTTTCATGGCTATTTGTATATCTTCTTTGAAGAAATATCTGTTCAAGTCCTTTGCTCATGATTTTTTTTTTTTTTTTGAGAGAGGGTCTTGCTCTGTCGCCCAGGCTAGAGTGCAGTGGAGCCATCCTAGCTCACTGCAACCTCAAACTCCTGGGATCAAGCAAACCTCTTGCCTCAGCCTCCCAAGTACCTGGGACTATAGGCACACGCCACCACACCCAGTTAATTTTTGTATTTTTTGTAGAGATGGGGTCTTGTTCTTGCTCAGGCTGGTCTTGAACTCCTGGCCTCAAGTGATTCTCCTGCCTTGACCTCCCAAAATGCTAGGATTACAGGCATGAGCCACCGTGCCCGGCCTCCTTTGCCCATTTTTAAATTGTTTTTGTGGTTTGTTGTTGAGTTTTAGGAATTCTCTATATATAATATTTTGGATATTAATATTAACCCCCTATCAGATGTATGATTTGCAAATATTTTCTCCCATTCTTTGTTTTTTTGGGGAACAGTGCGGTCTTGCTCTGTCTCCCAGGCTAGAATGCAATGGCTCGATCATAGCTCATTATAACCTTGAACTCCTAGGTTCAAGCAATCTTCCCACCTCAGCCTCCAAAGTAGCTAGGGCTGGAGGCATGCGCCACCACCACACCTGGGGGTCTCACTATGTTGCCCAGGCTGGTCTTGAACTCCTGACTGCCTCAAGGAATCCTCCTGCCTTGACCTCCCAAAGTGCTGGGATTACAAGCATGAGCCACTGCACCCCACCCTTTGATTCATTTTGAGTTAATTTTTGTATATGGTGTTAGGTAAGGGTTCAATTTATTCTTTTGCATGTAAATATCCAGTTTTCCCAGTACCTTTTGCTCAAAAGAGTGTCCTTTCTCCATTGAATGGTTTTGGCACTGTTGTCAAAAATCATTTGAAAATAAAAGTGAGAGTTTATTTCTGGGCTATCTATTCTATTCCATCAGTCTATATGTCTGTCTTCATGCCAGTACCACAGTGTTTATGAGTCCTTCTGTCTAGTGGTGGTGTGTGCATCCAGTTTTATGGACCCTAGGAACCGAACTTTGCTCTTTTAAAGGCGGCGGTACAGAAGAGCATCATGGAAGTTGGTCGGGAGCTGACAGAGCTGGTGGAACAGCTTGTAGACATTGTCAGGAGCCTTCAGAATCAGAGATGCCTTGCAGAACCTGGACCAGACAACAAACTGGGCCTCCTGGGCATGGTAAACTCAGCTGGGAGAGGAAAGGATGTGGGAGGGGATGGGGCTAGGGACAGCTTTCTTTTATAATGTGAGATTTTTTTTTTCTTTTTTTTGAGACAGAATCTCACTCTGTCACCTAAGCTAGAGTGCAGTGGCCTCATTATAGCTCACTGTAACCTCAAACTCCTGGGCTCAAGCAATTCTCCTGCCTCAGTCTCCTGAATAGCTGGGACTACAGGTGCACACCATCATGCCTGGCCTGTAATATGAGGATTTTTTTTATAGGTTTTTTAACCTACTTTGTGAGGTTATTACGCAAATTATATGTAGCTATTGCTAGGTGGGGGATACCTAGCATGTGGAAAACACTCAGTAAATGTAGTGCCTACTACTACTGTATTACGATTGGTGAAAAGAATGGGGAATGGATCATGTAGACCTGGGAAGGAAAGTCAGGGGTTGAAGTTGGGGAGCAAATGCAGGGCTGTATTGAGGAGTAACAGGACCTGAGACTAAAGAAAATCAGGGAGCATGTGTTGGAGTCCCCAGAAAGCAGGGCTCGATGCAGGCAACTTGAGAGGTAGCTCTTGAGAAGTGACATTATTCTCACCTCTGTGGCTTATCTCAGTGACCATCTGTATTATTTATTTTGTAAACCCCTATAATATGGGCCTACAAATATTAAACTTTTTTTGGTATTACCTAAGAGACCCATGTTTCTTGTACAAAATATTAGAAAATACATAGCAGTTTAAAGAAAACAAATTAAGATCCTCCATAAGCCCATCACCCAGCAATAATCACTCTGATATTTTTGTGGAACTATGTGTTATTACAGATTGTTTCCAAGGCACACACTTTAAGGACCTAATTTTGTTTTTAACACTTGCCAGGAGTTAAATGGACAATTAAAGATGGATGACAGGACTTGAATATACTATTTATGGGTTTCATAAGGGACTTGCATTTATTTATTTTTTTTAATGGTTTATCTTTTTCTTCTGGGGTGGACCTTTCCTTGGCTTCTCCAAAGCTAGTGACTTCCAACACATCTGAGGGAAAAATGAGAGATGTTCTCCATGATCTAGAAGAAATTCAGGTAAAATTACGAGAAAACCTCACATGGAAAGAGGCTTCTGAAGAACAAACACAGGGTGAGTTGATTTTATTTAATGGAGGAGGATTAAATAGAGAAATTGGGGGGAAATGGTAAAGTGCTCCATGGTTTTGTTCTTTTTTTTTTTTTGAGACAGAGTCTCACTGTGTTGCCCGGGCTAGAGTGCCGTGGCGTCATCCTAGCTCATAGCAACCTCAAACTCCTGGGCTCAAGCGATCCTCCTGCCTCAGCCTCCCGAGTAGCTGGGACTACAGGCATGCGCCACCATGCCCGGCTAATTTTTTCTATATATTTTT